>VHIU01000360.1:0-59005 GCA_010577795.1 Isatis tinctoria | reverse complement strand
GCACGGCCGTAAGGTTTTTGATTATATTTAGTAGTTCATTTGCAAAAGAAAAAAAAGTTGCCAAGATTCTAACATAACACGTATGTACATAAATTAACCATCAGACATTTGGAAAACTAAATTTCACTAGAAGATATTTATTTGAATATTTTTACTGAGAAATAAACATTTCAAAATGACAATGGATTTGTTAAATTCATTTTAAAATCTAATTAAATTTTAGTGGCAAATTGGGTTCTCTAAGTTGAAGTTGAGTTTTGACCATTTAAACAAATATGGTATATATAGAAATGTGAGTAACCTCTATACGACCTAACTCTACATGAATAGCTAAATTTTACGACCTAATTTTTAATTATAGATATTTTAAAAATCTTGATATATTTTACAAAATAAAGTGTATATATATTGACCTATACCACCATTGTATTAAAGATACTTTCACATCTAGTTTTTTTTTTCTTTTGAAAGCCGAAATAACGAAGCTACTAACTTTTTATAAGATTTGGCGACCTCATTTTCATTTGGTGGTTTAGGCAGAAGTTCAGGTATGACTCTTTTTCGTTTGGCTTGGATTGGGTTTTAAAGGTTTTGTTCTAACCTAACGAATACTTCAATGCACAAACACACTCATTTCATCATCCTTAAAACATATTTATTACTTTATATTTTATTTTGTTAAATAAATCTATTATATATATACATTGATAACTGATCTAATACTAAACAGTACTAATATATATTAACTCAATGTAATACTTGTTTGTTTAGGTGATTTCTAGGTATCTCACAGTTTTTGTATAGGTTTGAATATAATGTTCATGAAAAGATGGAAAAATAGTAAGTTATAAATGATGATCTTTTAAAAGCTCCGTGGATATATTTACATGGTAGGAATAAGATATCTCTAAGCTGAAACATCAAACATGAGCATATTAGCATATATATCCATCAAATAATATCAAACGCATCTAATCCAATTAATGTACTCACTGAATAACCAACATATTGCTACAATAAACTAGTTTTAGTTTTTGTGTTTCATTTCATAGCAAACTGAGTAGTTTACTGATAATAAATCTAAAATCATGACGTTACGATATTTAACTCATCGAAAGTCTTGTAAGATTAACAATGTTACGTATTTTTTCTTTCTTTTTGGTGTCAGTAAATAAATGCGAAAATTTCGGAGAATATATTATAAATTAGTATAACCAAAGAAAAAGCCAAACAGAGAAATTAATAAGTTTGTTACACAGTATAAATAAAAATGGGAAACGTCATCATCTTAAAATACGACCCCATTAGTTGGCCTACCTCGCTCATTTCAATTTTCCATAAGTCTAAATCTAACCTTATCTTAGCTTCTTTCCATCTACTCTTTCTAATTTTATACTCATTTACAAAGGTTAATTTCTGCGACTCTTATTCTGATTTGATATAATGTATTTATACGTATTGTCTCATTTCATATTATTATTATACACAGGTTTTTTCCGAACATGTACTCATGTAGATCAGTAGATCTACGTATAGGTATATACAATAAGTCTGTTGCATAATCATATCCTCGAAGATGCTTTGAAGTTTAAGGAACTTTCAATACACATACTATGTTCAAAGACGTAAGTACAATGGTCTCGTTGGAGTTCGTTCGATCACCATATCTCAATTCTGAATCCGGGATAAAATGCAGGACCGAATTAAATAAACATAAAAGTAGATGTGGACCCTCGGAGAAAAAAAAAAACAAGAAAGATAAATTTTTTTTTTCCGTTAATTATTTATATGTACGATTGCTTACACACATGGATAAAAGAAAATTGAGTTTTAGGGTTAGAGTGATCAGATCTGAATATTAAATTTAGCAAATCAGAAAAGGACTGAAGAAGACATAAAGGCTTTTGATAATGAAGGTCTTGTCCATACTTACATATCTATCATACATATATATACATATATATGTGAATGTGTAGGCAGTGTAGCATATGAAAAGTATGATGATATACTGATATGAATCATATGATGGTGGCTATATATACACACACATATATACTGCTTTACATCATCATTACCCTACCTGTTTTTTGCATCTTTTTTGTTTTTGGAATTTTGTTGCTGTTTCTTTTAGGCATATTCCTATTTTTCTGGTTATTCAGATTTGTGCAAACAAAACAAAGCGCGCACACACACACACATATATATATATATATATATAATGTGAAGTATTTATTAAGATTCGATCTTTTAATTAGCTGTATTAGAGAGGATCACCTACAAATAGTTGAACCAAAGGCTGACTTTTCTCATGTAATGTAACAATATACTATATATTTCCGGCTATTAATCTATTAATGATCAATTTATCATAAAAGTGGGTATGTATGTACCTAGTCTGTACCTGTAGTGTGTAATATGTACGATGTTTATAAAATTAGTGGTTGAATTACACCCAAAAAGATGGATATAAGTTCTTAAGTTATTGTTGCAATTGTTGGTGTTGTTGCTGTATCTTTAATTACATTGTTTATTTGTTTGTATATCTCTTTATACTATGGACCCGTAAAGAATTAGGTAATTAACTAAAAACATCTCCAACCCATACTCTATATCTTCAAATTTGAAGTTTTTTCACTCCAACCAAATATTCTAAAACTTCAAATTTGAAGTATTGAATTGATACTCTATATTTGGAGTACAACTCCAAATTTGAAGTATCATTTTTATTGCACTTCAGTCCTTACAAATTATATATTACATAAATATTTTTTCTAATTTTAGATTTTATCATTTTAATCTATATCAATTTATATCTCATAAATATTTAAATGTATATGCCTATAAATATAATTTTGTATATATTTATATGAACACTTTTAAGAATAAAATTAAAAAACATTAATATAAAAAAATATTGCATAATTCTACATTACATTAACCAAATTTAATACAAAAGAAAATAACAAAATATATAAACTCATAAATATTACACAAATTAAAATACAATAACAGTACTAATATTCAGGTAAATTTGATCTTGAACTTTCAAGATCATCAAAATATCGTCCAAACGAATTTAGTGGAGTTGAAGGTTCTTGCTCTTGAGTTCTTTTTTTGCATGATTCTTGCTTGTTAAGATCGAAGATGAACGTGATATCAATGCACCGATTAAAAATACAAGATCAACACAAGCTCCAAAAGTTGAAATGACAACAAATGAAAATACCTGATTTCAACACTTTTTATCTCTTAGGGTGTGACTGGTGACCATAATTGGGAAAAGGAACCGTAAGGAATACCACATTCCTCTTCATTCCTAAATTTTTTTACCAGTCACAAATAATATTTGTTACATATGGGACCCATCTAATTCCCTTCCATTCCTTCTTATATGAGGAATCAAGAACAAATATATTCCATATCAAATTTGACAAGGAATGAAAAGGAAAATTATAAAAATTGGTATATATACATTTTATGTAAATAAACTTATAGAAAATTGACATTTTAAAGTACGTTCAATTTAGGTTGTCTTCTTCAATATATATGCTCTTCATCAAAACTTCTTGCTTGCTAACCCAATACATCGGCAAAAGCAAGAAAGAAAAGGTAAATCATGTTTTTATAATTATAATTATTCTATGTCAACGATGATTGATAATAAGACTTCTTTCATGTATATTTGTTATAGGTATCATGCATGTCAACTCAAAAAAGTAAAAGTGGAGTCCGTCGGAGAGGTCAATCAAGTGATGAGGCAAGAACCACAGCTGATGGTGGAACAAATCGTGAAGGCCAGGTAGTTATGTTTATATAATTTGTTTCTGCAATAATCAATTGATTAATATGAAGTATTTTCAATTAACTATTGGAAGATATGTACTTTAGTATCTGTGGAAGGATAAAAATTGTCAAGTTATGCTTGAACTTGTCATTGAGGAGCTAAGAGCAGATGACTACCGTAGTAGGATGCCAGATGTTGCTGCTAGAAAAAGAATTGAAAACAAATACTTTGAGTTGATGGGAGAAAAGATTTCTTGGGATACAGAAATAACTAGCAAAATTGGTTACTTACGCAAACTATGGATTGTTAATGGTCAATTGATAAAGCGCACTGGAGTTGCAGTTGATCCATCTACTGGACAAATAGATATGACCCAAGCTTGGTGGACTGATCGGATTACGGTAATTCTTTTTGCATATACGATTACATATCTTTCTTGTTTATAATTTTTTAGCTACTAATTTTTTTTATTGCTATCACTTTCAGGAGTATGGAAATAAAGGAAAATTTGTTCGTGTGTTGCAAAAAAAACCGTTGCCGTTCAAAGATTTGTTAGACCAAATTTTTGGTGAACATGATGTGGATCAAGATGAACGTTATTCTCCGCATATGCTTGGGCAACAACTCCAGCAGATTCAACCTGCATTAGCTAGCAATGATGGCACAGTAATGGAGCAAACACAAGAAGAGCAAAGTGTTGAACCAATCACGGATGTGACTAACGATCAAGGATCCCTACCGTTGGTTCGAAGCACATCGACCCGTCGTCCTCCAAGAAGAAGAACTAACTTTGAAACGACGGTGGAGAGTGGATTTCAACGGGTAATAGACAGTCGTCGAGATTTTTTGGAAGAACTACGCTCGCGAAAAATTCAAAAGCTATCATATGGTGATGCAACAGCAGTTCTAGAAAAATTACCAATTGAACAACTCGGAGTATTTTGGTGGACAGCAAATAAGCTATTGAAGAATGATGTTGATGTCCGTGAAGCCTTTATAAAATTGGAGAGTGAAGAAATTAAGATCAGATATTTGGAGAGTTTACTTGGCATAGATAGATACGGGAATCCGTGCCATCATGTCGATCTGCTAATGACAAGTCAAAACCTCTTTCAGAATATTGGAATGATTGGAAGTAGTTCAATGGAAACTGGAACTGTTACAACTGATTTTAGGAGTTTACTTGGGATGCAATCCTCTAGTTTAGAAGAACCAACAAGAAATGCATCAAGTATAGTAAATATACCTGATGATGGAAGTGATGGTGACAAGCTCGTTTGACTCTTATGAGATTTTTTATTTAAGTATTTTGAAGCTTTGCTACTTGATTTATTATTTACCAACTTTTTTTGTTGGTGTTTGATATTTTAATATGGATTTTATTGATTTTATTTATAAAAGTATGGATTTTTTCTAAGAATTACGTTAATAATAAATTTCATTAAAATACTTGCAGGATGTTCGTATTACAGAACTACGTTCATATGGAATTCAAAATCTAGAAGAAGATGAGATAGTGGAACTAATGTTATTGGAAGAAGAAGAATTTATCCAAAGGTACATGCATCCAATATTAGAGTATTACAAAAGAAATTTTTGTAAGAATCCAATGAACAACGTGTGGGGAAATGGTTGGCAAATAATACGGGAGCAAATCTACAGCAATGAAATCTCATGTCGTACTCTTATTCGCATGAGTCCAGAAGCGTTTACCCGTTTATGTGAAGTTCTTGAGAGAAAGTATGGATTACAAGAGTCCCATAATATTAAAGTTGATGAGAGTGTTGCAATTTTCTTGATTCTTTGTGGTCAGAATGACACTCAACGTGACATTGGTTTACGATTTGGCCATGCCCAGGAGAGTATAGGTAGAAAGTTTCATTGTGTTCTTGGAGCAATGCTAAAACTGGCAGTTGACTATTTACGACCAAGAACAACTATTGAGTTAGAGGCAATATCCAATAGTTTACAAGGACATAAACGGTATCTGCCTTATTTTAATGGATTTATCGGGGCTCTTGATGGAACTCATATACCAGTTATGGTGACTCCAGGTCGTGATGCATTACGTTTTGTGAACCGAAAAGGAACAGCAAGTCTGAATGTTCTAGGAATATGTGATTACGATATGCTTTTTACATATTGTTTCGTTGGAATGGCAGGATCAGCACATGACTCTAGAGTGCTGGAAACTGCTATACGAGATGATCCAATGTTTCCTACACCTCCTGAAGGAAAATATTATTTAGTAGATTCTGGTTATGCAAATAGACGTGGTTATCTAGCTCCATATCGAAAAGAGAGAAAAGAAGGTACACGATATCATCTTCCAGAATTTAGAAATAGTGAGCCTCCAAGAAATAGTAAGGAAATGTATAACAGATGGCATGCGTCATTACGTTCAGTTATTGAACGTACGTTTGGTGTATGGAAGAAAAAGTGGAGGGTTTTAAATGAATTTCCAAGATATGATATTGCAACACAGAGGAAAGTTATAGTTGCAACAATGGGGCTTCATAATTTTATTCGGTGGAACAAAATTAAAGATATTGATTTTGAAGAAGCAGCCATGGAGAACAACGGTATGCATATGCATCAAAATGAGAACGATAATTCAGATGATGAAAATGATGTACGAATAAATGAAGAAACATCGGCCGCAGTTTATATGAAAATTGTTCGAGATCATATCGCTGCACAATTGTGGTCAGACAAGAGACCTGCTTCTCGTCGATCATAGGTTCGTATCTTTATTATACTATAATAGATAAGTGTCTGCATGCATATATATAAATTCTTGGATATATCAAGAACTTCGTATTCTATAAAAAGACAAAATTTTAAATGACACTGGTTTTTTGTTTTGCAGTTATCAGATTAGATGAATGCTTTGTCGGAGTTTGAAGAGATGAAGAAGAAGTAGAAAAAGTCAATTATATGCAAAATTCTTCTGCCAAATTTAATTATTAATTAAAACACTCGTTCCTCTTTCTTTGTTACCATTCACTGGAACAATTTGCTACATTACTATTCTGCATTTATTCCTTTTTACTGATTCCTTATAATTCCTTATAATTCTTTTCCTTATAATTCCCGTTGTTCCTTTTCTGCTCACCAGTCATACCCTTAATCTACAGATAAAAAATAAAGAGGCTCATCTATCACTTCGAAATGCATTAGTTGATCATATATGAGAGCATTATGGAAATAGTTCTAATGAGTTATTTAATATTTTATTTGTAATTTTATATCATGTATTATTTAGTTTCTGTGTTTATTAATATTATTCATATGGAATTTTATATTGTAATATTTTATTAAATAATATTTTTTATAATATGTTTTATATTTGTTTTAAAGTTTTATGCTTTAAAATTATGATGATAATAATTAAAGGACTATAATGCAAATTGTAGAAAAGAAATAAAGTTAAATATAGAGTATTGCATTAGAGAAAAACGCCTTCATACTTCAAATATATAACAACTTATACTCTAAAAATGAAGTATGGGTTGGAGATGTCCTAAGGTCCCTATTACGACTATATAATAATTGAATTATTGAACTGTTTCGACTTTCGATTAATCTAAATATTGTTGAGTCTTTACTTTTAAAAATTTCGACGGGTCCCACTTTCTCAAATTTTAATAGAGATGGGACCATCGATTTTAAGTGATGTAAACAATAGGAGGAGAAGAAGATATGATCAAATCCTCCAGTACTGTTTGATTTGTATTAATTTAAGTAAACCATAAAAAATGTGGTATATAGTCTCGAAATCTAGTGGATAAAAATAACAGCTAGACTTTTGCTATATACTATGGTTGTCTATATATTCCATAGTCACGCGTAGACTGATTAACTACTTCAGTTTCGCAATGTCATATAATGCACTAACAAAAATGCAATATTGTAAGGACTTTCTTAATTTGTTTATTAAAAGTCTATACGATTAAAAAAAATTATGTTTCAGATTAATAGAGAAGTTTTTACGTCTTTCCTCAGCTAAACATTTTAGTCATGTACCTTAACCATTTTGTAAATATTTCCCAGTGTTTAGTATTTGATTTATAATTTCACTCATATCGTCTTTGTCCTGATTAAAATCTGATTTTGAAAGAAATTTTCATTTTATCACCGATGAAAAACACTACGAACATAGAAGACCTTAAACTTTTACAAAGACATTAAAACAATACGTGATATGGACTTCGTGGCATTGGCAATTAAGTAATCTGTGAATTGATATCATGTTGTTTCTACTCTCTCGAGAAAGAAGTGTGATAATTAACTTTTGATCGAGGGAAACTACGTCAGCGTCTCATAACAAAAATAATAATAATACACACTGATCATGATTATAAACTTAGAATATGCCTATAAGAATCGTATTCTGGGTTTTTTATAAGTTAAATTACAAGCTAAGGGAATAGGCATATTGATCCAGGTATAATTTACCATCCTGATTTCTGGAAACATATGTGAGAGAAGTTAAAAGAATTGATTTTACTATCTATTTCACCAAAGTGCACTTACCTTTTCGGTTAACCATCCAGAAAAAAATTACAGGGTTAAACATCTTTGAGCTGGAGTAGTGTAAGGATGGATGACCTATCAGAAACTCATTCGCAGTACCGTGTTAGTGAGGCCAAAACACGGAGAACGGTCATGTGGTGATTGCAGAGACAATATATAATGACTTTTGAGTCTCCCAGTTAACGCACCAACTGTCGGATATAGGTGGGGCCCACGAATTCGATAAAGAGATTGGTGACTCACCGATAAAGACGGGACATTATATATAAATGTGAAGATTGTGTAGGCAAAAGGCATTGAGTTTGTAAGTTTTTATGGTATCAATTGCATGTGACTTTTTCAAAAAATTATTCATAGACAACCTAAACGCGTTTCTAAATTAATTTTGTACCAAAACAAACTTTAAATAAGGCTTCCTAACCTTTTCTCCTAAGTATCTTTATCAAAATAGCTGCAATCAGTTGATTTTGCTTCTTTTTGGTAGTAGTATTCTTTGCTTCTTCAAAATTGTATTGATACACCAACCAGTTGACATCTTAATTTTGACAAATCTTTAAAAACGTGTAATTCTATGTACAATCACAACGTTACTGTTTCTTCAATCACAATTCTGTATTTGTGATATATATATATATATTTTCAAATGCTTACAGTTGGAGACAAAAATGATTTAATTGCTAGAAATTCGACTCCTAAATCACTGAAACTTCGTAAACATTTGGTCTAAAGACAAAATCCACTCTTTTTCATGCAACCTTAATGTATGCAGATAAAACCAACAACAACTCTGAAATATCAGTTTTGAATTCTAAGAGACTCAGAACAAAACATAAACGAGATTCATGTACATAAGAAAGCTATAATTTTTGTAATGCAATATAAAAAAAGAGAAAATTTGGAAATCTGCCTTTTTATTAGATTTTATTTTGAAAACTACACCCTTTTTTATTTTTTTGAAAAATACACTTATTTATATGTGAATTGACCAAATTATTTACTTTAAGTATATAATTATTTTAATATCAAAATTTAAACAAAAATAATGTTAAGTTACATAAACTTATTTTAAAAACATCCTGAATAGTTAATTTTTGTACTATTTAGTTTTAAATATTATTCTTAATAGAATATCTTATTAGGATATTCACTACACTTTTAAACACTAAATTAGAATATCTTATTATGATTATACCTTTTTATATAGAAAATTTCATATAGATTTTTTTTATAGACCTTTTATACAGATCTTCTATAATGTTCTATATTTTTTGTATAAAATTTATAAAACTGAAATTATGTAAAGATAAATCTTGAAATATTTTACAAACTTTATCAATTAGATATTTTAAGATTTAATATGTCTTTATTTTTTTGCCTAAATAAACTGTATTTATCTCAATATTGTATTTATCTAAAACATAAATATAATAATTTAAACATTTTCGAATTTGATAACTGTAACTATTAAAAATTTTAATTTTGAAATAAAAATAGGACAAAAGTGTCTTATCATATATGAGAAAGTGTAGTTATTAAAAAAATAAATAGGAGATGTATTTTCTAAAATTTAAATCATATATAGGGTAATTTTCAAATTCCCCCTAAAAAAAACTGTATTCATTTTACGGATATATGCATACAAGTTGAAACTAATTAAGTTTAAGGTTAAGTTGCTTCCAAATTTGTATAAAAATATATGTTTTTTTGTTTGCACAAAAAAACATATGTTTTTTGAAGTTAAAAACAACCAAGTTAGTTTTTTTTTCTTTCAAATGCTTACAAATGATTTAAAATTCGACCCCTTGAATTGATGAAAACTCGTAAACAGATGGAAGACCAGCTCCGAATCGAATGCGATCATGGAAAACACATAATTTACTTGTTTTTTTTATTTAAAAAACTCATTATAATCTTTGTAATGTGGGATAACAGGGGAATAGAAGATACACTCTTCTCCGGCAACCAACCGCGCAAAAAGTAATCACAGACAAAGTGTTTGAAGATCCAATAAGCATCTTCTTGATGGGATCTCACACTAATCACGCTGTCTACTTTGATTTGGCTGTGCGTCTTTCCAAACTGAACAATCTCATCCATCTTCTTCCCTAGGAAGCATACATTGATCAATTATATAGCATGCCTACTGATCTCTACTCATTTTAGCACCAAGCCAATTGGGATGTCCTGCGTTTTCTTAGACAAGATCTGCTTCTCCACATACTCGTCATGTCCTGTCTTGAACTTATCTCTTTTAACAACTTTTTTTATGAACACCTAGCCAATTTACAAAGTGAAGATTCAGTTAGCCAACAAACTAATCCGTAATAAGAACAATAAGTATCCTTACCTCAACTTCGACATTTATCTTCATCCTCGCTGAGTATGTCATGTTCTCTTAGTTTTGTTATAATTATTACTTATTTTTTGCTTACTTTTTGCTTGGTTTTTTGTTTTTTTTTTAATTTTGTTTTTTTATCATAACAATGTTGCTTATCTTTAAGTTTACAAAATAAAAGGTTTGAGAGATTACTTCAACTTTTAAACTGCAATTTGATACAATTTGTATTGTACAAATTTAAAAGTTATTTTTTATATGTATATAATGCATGCAAAATTATTTGTTCATAGCTAAAAACAATATAAATAAAAACGTAAATGAAAATTTGATACACAATCAGATATGATATTAAACAACTTAATAAGATAATAAAGAAAAATTTATCAAAATATTTTGTACATTTTCTTTTATGAAACATTTTTAAAAGAATTGTTTATAGCATCCATAAATGTTGGTACCACTCTAGTTTTATATATGTCATGTTTTGTGTCCATTACAGGTGTTTCCATTCAGGTATTTTGATGGCTCGGGTTCCTCTATACACAACCAATACAATACCCATCAACAAGAAGTTCTTCGAGACATTCGAAAAGAATCAAAGAACATACAAAGCTCAGTACATCTTCTCGTATCTAAAAATCATGAGAGACATTTGGTCACAATACTTAGTGTTTCATTAATCACAATATGTGATTCTGTATCTGTACTTTTTCAAATGCTTAGAGTTCGAGACAAAAATTATTTAATTGATAGAAATTTGATCCCAAAATTGATGAAAATTCGTAAACAGGTGGTCAAAAGACAAAATCCACTCATTTTCATATAACCTTAATCTAAAACCAATAAATATTGGGATACAATCCAAGTCCACATCTAAAATTTAGACAATGTCTGATATATAAGTAGTGCCAAACTCTAATTAGTATGAGGTCTTTCGGGAAAAAACAGAAAAACAAATCCGTGAGGGCTATGTCACTTAGATCCAAAACGGACAATATCATACTAATAATGAGAAAGTTAGACACAGACTTTAAAAAGTCTGATAACAACAATTCTATATATTCCGCAATTAAGGTGTTTTAAATTGAGGACTAAATGAAAACAACAATTCTATATATTCCGCAATTAAACCTTCTTAATTGGGTCTTTCATTTTGTCCTCACCCGCAACCATGTTGCTTGATCTGTAGTAGACTCGCAACCATGTTGCTTGATCTGTAGTATGTGTTTGGTATAGTAAGTATGCATGAAAGAAAAAAACAATGCTGGATCCTTAAAAACTTTCTTTATTACCAAATATAACCATTACTGACAATCACAAGGCTCTCATCACTCGACATGACGACACAAATAGCAAATATTTTTCTTTCTGTGGAGTATCTCAAGGCTCACATCACACAACACAAAGTACCAAATTCTGTAATCATGTTTACTTGGGCATACTTAAGCGACATAGGGAATCTTAAGCTTTTTGTAGCACCTCATTTGCTTTGTTAACCCACATGCTATAAATATCGTCCGCGGACAAAACAAAATGCACCTTTAAGATTGACAATACGAGATTGTAAAAAAATGTCAGTTACGTCATTGAAGCCAAGGAAGTGTAACAATACGGACGAGAGATGCAACAGTTACCTCTTTTAAGTAAAAAAATGTTGTTTTCGGACCTAAGTGTGGACTAAATGAAAGACCAAATTAAGATTTCACGATCTCGAAAACGAGGGATCTTTCGAGATCAACAATTTTGAGACAATATTTAGTCTGCTCTTTTCAGACAAAACTGGTCGTACTTAAGTGAAAGATGATGATCAATCATTTGTATTTGAAGTCGTTAGAAAGAGGGCACAATCCACAAGATCCATCATTGAATCGATGCTTACTGCTCATTTTGGAAGCGCCGTAATGGATCATCTGTTCGACAAGTATGCATACCATTTAGCCCAACGTTACGATACTTTGTGCAACAAACCAACGGTCAATTTCTTTGTTTCGTTGACTATGAAGTAACATGCCTTGGGTTTGATGCTTCCAATAAACGACATAGTAATAAAGACGATACTAGTATTCGTTTGATCAATTAATTTGGCCAGCTTATTGATTAAGGTGTATACTAAATTAGGTCTGTATACTAAACAGAACAGTTGAAGGAATATATTCATCAGTGAGGACTAAATGTTTCAAAAACATTGAAGGAGAACATTATCTAAATAAGGTGATTTATATCATATTGAAGGAGACCTAACCGACTCACAGCCTCAACCCTCTAACAAATATTCTGGCTCATGGCTTCTGATCCCACTTTTATGTACTCTCTAGAGGCTTTTCAGGCACAAAATAAATATAGAAAAGGACAAGGAAATGAGTCTATCAGCGAATATCTAACTTCTTAGGATTCTAGTTTTCTAGAGATAGTGCACATCATATAAGTCATGCTAGCTTTTAGGTCTCCTAGGTAAAAAAAACCAGTACTCACTATGACATGTTTTAATCTTATACGGTATTCAAATTACTAGTCATTTGAGCTTCCGGAAATTCTGTAGCAACAACACCAAAGTCCAAACGTTTTAAAACCAGGAATGAATCAAGAACATCATGCCTTTCTCCTCCCTAGGAAGCATACATTGGTCAGTTATATAGCATACCTACTGACCACTACTCATTGTAGCATCAAGCAATGTATTCAATGTTTTTCCAATACTTTGTTTACATTGCTTAAACCAAGTGAAAGTGTGAAGAATGTACCTGTGAAGCTGGTCGGTAATTTCATCGACAGTGGGAGTGGAGAAAGATTGAAGAGAGCAGCCTCCAAGAGTTGACCCGGTGTTTGCCGCGAAGGGAATGCGTGCGGGTTTATCACAATATCAGGAACTATGCCTTGCATCGTGAAAGGAAAATTCTCCTGCTCCACTATATAGCCTAATACACCCTTTTGTCCATGCATACTGGGAAATTTATCCCCAAGACACGGAGAAAGAACCTGCAAAATGCAAAACCCAGATCAATTGAAAGACGAGATTAACTCAAAAGTGTGAGTTACCTGAAAGACAGCTCACTTCAGTATGATTTGGAACTTACCAGTCTCAGAGAAACCGCAGCAAAATTCTTCCCATCGTCATTAGATGATAATACCACTTTCTGCACTATCCCTCTCTCAGTGTGTTTCAGTTTGACGCTGTGATCAGTCCCAGACTCGGTACATCTGCCAATAACAATATCGCCGCTGTCCATAGTAGCACCAATAAAAGAGAACCCCTCATCGTCCAGGCTGTCTACTTTGCCAATTTTGCTGTGCGTCTTTCCAAACTGAACAATCTCATCCATCGTCTTCTCTAGGAATTGATCAGTTATATAGCCTGCCTACTGACCTCTACTCATTTTAGCACCAAGCCAATTGGGATGTCCTGCGTTTTCTTAGACAAGATCTGCTTCTCCACATACTCGTCTTGTCCTGTCTTGAACTTATCTCTTTAACAACTTTTTTATGAACACCTAGCCAATTTACAAAGTGAAGATTCAGTTAGCCAACAAACTAATCCGTAATAAGAACAATAAGTATCCTTACCTCAACTTCGACATTTATCTTCATCCTCGCTGAGGATGTCATGTTCTCTTAGTTTTGTTATAATTATTGCTTATTTTTTGCTTACTTTTTGCTTGTTTTTTTGTCTTTTTTTATTTTGTTTTTTTATCATAACAATGTTGCTTATCTTTAAGTTTACAAAATAAAAGGTTTGAGAGATTACTTCAACTTTTAAACTGCAATTTGATACAATTGTATTGTACAAATTTAACAGTTATTTTTTATATGTATATAATGCATGCAAAATATTTGTTCATAGCTAAAAACAATATAAATAAAAACGTAAATGAAAATTTGATACACAATCAGATATGATATTAAACAACTTAATAAGATAATAAAGAAAAATTTATCAAAATATTTTGTACATTTTCTTTTATGAAACATTTTTAAAAGAATGTTTATAGCATCCATAAAGTTGGTACCACTCTAGTTTTATATATGTCATGTTTTGTGTCCATTACAGGTGTTTCCATTCAGGTATTTTGATGGCCCGGGTTCCTTTATACACAACCAATACAATACCCACCAACAAGTTCTTCGAGACATTCAAAAAGAATCAAAGAACATACGAAGCTCAATACATTTTCTCGTATCTAAAAATCATGAGATACATTTGGTCACAATAGTTAGTGTTTCTTTAATCACAATATGTGATTCTGTATCTATACTTTTTCAAATGCTTACAGTTCGAGACAAAAATTATTTAATTGATAGAAATTTGATCCCCAAATTGATGAAAATTCGTAAACAGGTGGTCGAAAGACAAAATCCACTCTTTTCATATAACTTTAATCTAAAACCAACAAATATTGGGATACAATCCAAGTCCCACATCTGAAATTTAGACAGAAATGTATGATTTATAAATAGTGCCAAACTCTAATTAGTATGAGGTCTTTCTAGAAGAAACAAAAAAACAAATCCGTGAGGTCACTTAGGTCCAAAACGGACAATATCATAATGAGAAAGTTGGACACAGACTTTAAAAAGTCTGAAAACAACAATTCTAAAATATCATTTTTGAATTATAAGAAACTCGGAATAAAATATAAACAAGATTTATGTACATAAGAAAGCTACAAATTTTAAAAACCTTCCTGTTTCCTGGCGATTTTCTTTTTGACTTTACCATCACGTTTTTCGGCGGACGTCGCCGGCCATGGGAACTCCTCCGCCGGGGAGCTCCTCTCCTATAGACGAAATCATGACCCAAAACAACGACTACGACTCTCCGATCTCTGCTACTAAACCTTCCTGGATTTCCGCCCTTACGGGTAACTCCTCTGCCTTGCCACATCTTGCCCCAAATGTAGAAATCATTGACGGGGTCACGACTGCTTCGGTCCCGGCAGAGGTACTTAACTCTCAACCTCTCTGGTCGACCTATGTTGTTGGTTTCTTCATCGGAGATGCACCACACATAGGAAAAGTTCATGCCACAGTAAACAGAATTTGGACGACCCCTGACAAGAAATCGAAGATTGATGCCCAGTTCCTAAATCCAAAAACTGTTCTGTTCCGTATCGAAGATCCGGGAATGAGAGCCCGTGTTCTGAATAGGCATTTCTGGCATATAGGGGAGATCCCTCTGGTGGTCCAAAAATGGAGTCCTCAAGCCACAAACCTAAAGCCGGATCTAACTTCCATGCCTATTTGGGTAGATTTCAAAGGTGTTCCAGATCATCTATTCTCTGAGATTGGCCTCCGCTTCCTTGGAGACATAATTGGATCTTACGTAAAGCTCCACCCAAATACTCTCAGATGCATCAGACTGGACGTCGCACGAGTCCTGGTCGTTGCCAACATAGAATCAACTCTACCAAACTCAATACATCTCAACTTGCCAGACGAGGTCAAGATCGAGGTTCAGTATCCGTGGCTCCCAGTGAGATGTACCAAATGCAACACTTGGGGACATAAGGAAGGTGAATGCGCTCAAAGGAAGATGGGCTCAGACGATCAAATTGAGACACAAAAGTCACAGGATGATCAAAGCATCACAAATAAAGGAACTGAAGATAGCGCCAAAAATGACCAGGAAAATGTTGAATTGCAGAACTTCCCTCTGCAAGCTAAGGAATCAGACCCTGCCTCTACCGAGAATACAGTAACTGAGAACTCTAACACAACCCATCAATGGAAACTCGTCGTCAAGTCTGCTAAATCATCACCGGGGAAGCAGCCTTCGAATCAGGGGGAACACCAACACCACCTGGAAGTAGGTAAAGAAACGGATACAACCTCCCCTTCCCGCTTCACTATTCTGGCAAATTTGGATGATGAGGAGATAGAACAAGAGGAAGGAGAGATTGCAGAGGAACATTCGCGGCCACCAGAAACACAATCTCAATTACCTCCTGCTAAATCGAAGGCTCCAACAAATCAAAAGAAAAAAAACGGTGGGAAAAAGAATCAGACTCAGAAAACAGATCAATCGCTGGCAGTAATAACAGAACCAAGAAAGTCCTCCTCGCGGAGGAACTAATGATATGACGACATTCTTTGCGTGGAATACCCGGGGTTTCAACAAAATGCGCAAACAAAATATGGTCAAATCATGGTTACACAGTTCAAATCCTACATTTGGTTGCCTTCTGGAGACTAAAGTGCAGGAGGAGAACAGTTTACATGTTCTGCAATCTGTCTTCCCGCATTGGAAGTACGAAACAAACTATGATCAACACCCACTTGGTCGTATTTGGGTAGTTTGGTCAGATGAAGTAACAGTTACTATTCTTTCTAAAAGTGATCAAATGATCACAATGGGAGTTCAATCAATACGAGGTGAAATCTTTCTCTGCTCTTGCATTTACGCATCAAATACTAGGCAGGATCGGTTGCGGCTCTGGGATGAGATTAGGCGAATCCAATCCTTACATGGAGCTAACAATCTTCCATGGGCCCTTATGGGTGACTTCAACATAATCCTTGCCTCATCAGAACATTCCAAAATGGAAAACGCACTAGCCAATCAGGCTGCAATGAGAGACTTCCAAGCACTCACGGCAGACTGTGAGTTTTCTGATCTCTCTTACTCTGGACCTCAGTTCACTTGGTGGAATCACCGCGATGCCGATCCTATTAGTAAAAAACTGGATCGTGTACTGGTGAATAGACAATGGAACTTTGAGTACCCTGATTCTGTGGCTATGTTTGAGACCAACGGTATCTCAGACCACACAAGAACTCTTGTTCGACTCTCCAATAACCGTCCTCAGAAGCGCAGACACTTCCAATTCTTCAACTATCTTGCAAATCATCCTTTATTTCTGGATATAGTGAAGGAGTACTGGACAGGCACGGAGCCTATCTACCATTCCCGGTCTGCTCTGTACATCCTGAACCGTAAATTGAAGCGACTGAAGCCCCTCATAAGAGAATTAAACAGAAATAAATATGGAGACATTACCCTCAGAACTAAAGTTGCTTTTGATGTTCTCTGTGCCAGGCAGCGCCAAGCTCTAGAGGATCCCTCCTCGGCTACCTTTGAAGCGGAAGCTACTGCTGAAAGGGAATGGCATCATTACATGGAGATTGAGGAACAGTTTTTCCTTCAAAAATCACGTATCACTTGGCTCAAGCATGGAGATCACAACACGTCCTTCTTTCATCGGATTGCTCAGAGTCGTAGAACAAAGAATGCGATAAGAAGAATTGTCGATGGCGCTGGGATTGAAAGAACCGATCCTCAGGAAATCAAAGATCACGCGGTTGAGCATTTCCGCAATTTCCTACATCAACAAAACACCATACAAAATACGGTGGACAATGACCTTGATCTTCTTCTCCAGTATACTTGTCCGGATGCTTTGACAGCTACAATGACTAGCCCTGTTACAGAGGCTGAGATCAGAGATGTCCTTCACTCTATGCCCTCTGGGAAAACTCCAGGACCTGATGGATACACCAAAGAATTCTTCATCGCCGCATGGTCAGTTGTTGGTCCGGATTTTGTCACAGCTGTGCAGTCGTTTTTCCAAACGGGTTTTATGCCAACTGGAGTAAACGCAACTACCTTAGTTCTCATCCCAAAGAAAGTCGAGGCAGAATCAATGAAAGACTTCCGTCCGATTGCCTGCTGCAACACGATCTACAAGGTGATCTCCAAGATTCTTGCCAATCGCCTAAAGGAGATGCTGCCTGATGCTTTACTTCCGAATCAGAGTGCTTTCATCAAAGGAAGACTCCTTTTGGAGAATGTCTTACTGGCTACAGAACTAGTTAAAAATTATCACAAGAACGATATCTCACCTCGCTGCGTGCTAAAGATTGACATAACCAAGGCTTTTGATACAATCAGATGGGATTTTATTCTAAATGTTCTCAGAGCAATGGGAATACCGGAGTTGTTCATTCACTGGATCAGAGGTTGCATAACTACAGCCTCTTTCTCTATTTGTGTCAATGGAGAACTTGATGGCTTCTTCACAAGTTCAAGAGGCCTGCGCCAAGGATGCTCACTTTCGCCGCTACTCTTCGTCATGGCTATCAATGTCTTGTCTCATCGTTTAAATGGGGCTGTGAGAAATGGAAAATTCTCCTATCATCCAAAATGCAAAGAAGTTAACCTCACACATCTCAGTTTTGCAGATGACATGATTATTTTCACTGACGGAACAGCTCGTTCCCTTCAAGGCATCGCAGACACTCTTCAGAGTTTCCAAGAGGAATCGGGTTTAGCAATAAACATGGGGAAGTCTGCTTTATACATGGCGGGGTCGTTTCATCACAACCTTCCTGATCGAGCCGCTGCAATGGGAATCCCACTCGACCAGCTACCAATCCGCTACCTGGGATTGCCTCTAACTACGAAGAACTTAACCCGGCTAGATTATGAGCCTTTGATAGACAACATCAGATCACGGTTTCTCTCTTGGACCTGCAAATCTCTATCGTATGCCGGTCGACTTCAGCTGATTAAGTCGGTAATATCTAGTGTAACCAATTTCTGGAGCTCGGCCTTCAGGCTACCCACGCGTTGTTTTGCGACTATAGAGGGAATGTGTGGAGCTTTTTTATGGTCTGGTTCTCCTGTCATTACTACAAAAGCAAAGATTGCCTGGGAGGATTTGTGTTTTCCTAAACACGAGGGAGGTCTAGGAGTTAGGAGACTCAAAGATTCTGCCACTGTGTTCTCTCTCAAACTCATTTGGTTCCTCTTAATTGGTAAAAAATCCCTCTGGGTTGCTTGGACCAACCGATACCTCCTTGGTGATACGTGTTTCTGGGACATCTCTCCTTCCACGACAAAGGGCTCCTGGATTTGGAGGAAACTCCTAAAACTTAGACCGCTGGCTGCGACGTTCTCGCGTGTAACTGTAAAGAATGGTCTAACAGCCTCTTTTTGGTTTGATAAATGGATTACCACCTCGCCTTTGATCACGGAGATTGGGATCTCTGCTACTACGACTCTGGGTCTCCCACGAAATGCAAGAGTGGCAGATGCTGTGTCTGGAGGCGATTGGAGATTGCCTAGATGTAGGGATCCTTCTCTACTCTCGGTGATCAACAAAATAAAGCATCTACCGATACCAAGGCTGGAGAATGGAGAAGATATTTTCTACTGGAAACAAAACTCAGACAAATTTGAGAGTAAGTTCACTTCAAAGCTTACCTGGGAACAAATACGACGACATGAGGAAAACGTTCCGTGGTCAAGCCTCGTCTGGTTCAAACACACAATCCCTCGTAATGCTTTCATGACGTGGCTCACCTTCAAGAATAAACTATCTACTGGTGATCGTATGCGCAGGTGGGGAGTCACTCAAAGCTGTCTGTTCTGTGGGGAAAGAGACGAGACAAGAGATCATCTGTTCTTCGCGTGTCCTCTCTCCTACACGGTCTGGGATATTTTGGTCTCCAACCTGGTTGGCTCACGGATAAATCCTGACTGGACTCTCACGGTTCGTAGTTTAAAGACAAACCGTTTGCCGAAACAGGATCTCCTGCTTACTCGAATGGCATTTCAATCCTCCATCTACTGGATTTGGCGCGAGAGAAATGGCAGAAGACATGGCAGTTCTCCCAAGACTCCTATCGCCATTGCCCGGACAATCCACTTAGAAGTCTCAAACAGGCTGCTTGCGTTGGGGCACACTGACGAGGACGACAGCAATCTGATCCTTCGTTGGAATGACGCTGTCCGTTTCAACTAAGCTTCTTCTTTTCTTCTCTATATTATCTTTCTTGTCGTAAAAAGTTTCCAAACTTGTAATGTTTTAACTAGGCTCTCTTGGTTGCCATGGCGACAAGGAGTTGGAGAACTTTTCTTCTGTTGATATATAAATTTAACATTTCAAAAAAAAAAAAAAAAACACAAACAAAAATGGGAAAATTAGCAAATAGGGTAACTTTTGAGTTTGTGATTGGCTTTTGGGTAGTTTTACATAGGGTATTTGGAAAAATGTAGTTTTTGAAGGTTTTTTGTGGGTAGTTTAGGAGAGATAAATAAAACATGACCAATTCACCCTTTTTATAGTTAAGCAAATTAGAGTAAATTATAAAAACTATAAAATATATAAAAATGATGAAATTTATTAAAAAAAAGCCAAAAATTATAAAAAACTACGAAAAATAGGAAATTTTTTTATAAAACTATAAAAATATAAGAAATTATAAAAATGATAAAACTTAGAAAAAAATTATAAGAAATCATAAAAATAATAAAAACTAATAAATTATAGAATTCAAAATGAAATTATTAATATATAAAATTATAATATTATAAAAATTACCAAAAAATTATCAGAAAATATAAAAATTACTAAAAATTATAAAATTCAAAACTAAATTATGTATATATAAAAAAACTATAAAATAGTTAAAAAAATACAAAATAATAAAATAATAAAAAATTACAAAATAATAAAATAATAAAAAATTACAAAAATTATAAAAAATTATAAAAATTAAAGTAATTAAAAAAATTATAAAAAGTTATAAGAAATTAAAAAAATTATAAAAAATATAGAAAATATTAGAAAATATAAAAAATTAAGAAAATTAGTAAAAACTAATAAAATTAATAACATTATAAAAACTAAAATAAAATTATAAAAAAATTAAAAAATTTATAAACAATATGAAATTTTAAAAAGTTATAAAAAATTACAAAAAACTTATAGAAAATTATAAAAAATTATATAAAATACAAAAAATTATAAAAAATTACAAAAAATTAAAAAAAGTTATAAAAAAATTATAAAAAATTTTAAAAAATTATAAAAAATTATAAAAAATTATAAAAAATTATAAAAAATTATAAAAAATTATAAAAAATTATAAAACTTTATAAAAAAATTATAAAAAATTATAAAACATTATAAAAAATTATAAAAAATTATAAAAAGTATAAAAATTATAAAAAATTATAGAAAATTATAAAAATTATAAAAAACAATTAGAAAATATAAAAGTAATATAAATTAATAAAAATTATTAAAATTAGTAAAAAATATTAAAGTTCATAAAAATTATTAAAATTAGTAAAAAATATTAAAAATTATAATGATGTACATGGTGTACGCATGATGTACACAACGAAATGTGTACATGTGTACATCATGCAACGTGTACATGGTGTACATGCAACGTGTACATGGTGTACATGCAACGTGTACATGGTGTACGCCTGGTGTACATCGTGTACGCCTAGTGTACATCGTCTACGCTTGGTGTGGATGGTGTATGCGTGGTGTACATGGTGTACAATAATGGCGTACACCACGAAAGTTGTAAATGGCGTACACCATTAGGGCATACACCACGAAAGTTGTACATGGCGTACACCAAGATGGCGTACACCACGAAATTTGTACATGGCGTACACCATGAAGCCGTACACCACGAAAGGTGTAAATGGTGTACATGGCGTACACCATGAAAGTTGTACATGGCGTACACCATGAAGGTGTACACCATGAAAGGTGTGCATGGCGTACACCATGAAAGGTGTGCATGGCGTACACCATGAAAGGTGTACATGGCGGACACCATGAAAGGTGTACATGGCATACACCATGAAAGGTGTACATGGCATACACCAT
This sequence comes from Isatis tinctoria, assembly GCA_010577795.1. Classification (NCBI taxonomy): domain Eukaryota; kingdom Viridiplantae; phylum Streptophyta; class Magnoliopsida; order Brassicales; family Brassicaceae; genus Isatis; species Isatis tinctoria. Next base: position 36,720 of record VHIU01000360.1, on the reverse strand, counting down.
GAAAGGTGTACATGGTGTGCATGGCGTACACCATGAAAGGTGTGCATGGTGAACACATTTCATGATCTACATATTTTTCATGGTGTACACTATGAAATAGTTCTTTCGTACACCCAAATTATTTATTTTAGTGTACACCATCTCGTATAAATTCTAAGTATTAAATTTTTTTTTTTAATTTTTTTTTTACTTAATTTTGAATTTTTTATAGTAATTTTATAATTTTAATAATTTTTAATTATTTTTAATAATAGTTATATTTTTTTTAATAATTTTAATAATTTTAGTAATGTTCACATTTTTATAATTTTTTAAACTTTTGTAATTTTTTTTTATAATTTTTAGTAATTTTTATAATTTTGTTATAACTATTATATTTTGTAATTTTTCTATAATCATTATATTTTTTTATAAAATTGTGTATTTTTTTATTATCTTATAATTTTTGTAATTTTTTTATTATTATTATATTTTATAACTTTTTGTAAGTTTTTATTATTTTATAACTTTTTGTAATTGAGTTTTTTATATTTTCATAATTTAGTTTTGAATTTTATAATTTTTAGTAATTTTTATATTTTTTTATAATTTTTAGTAATTTTTATAATTTTTATAATTTTCATAATTTAGTTTTGAATTTTATAATTTTTATAATTTTTATAATTTTTAGTAATTTTTTATAATTTTTATAATTTTCATAATTTAGTTTTGAATTTTATAATTTTTAGTAATTTTTATAATTTTTTTAATTTTTATATTTTTTTATAATTTTTGTAATTTTTTTTTATAATTTTTTATAATTTTTTATAATAGTTATATTTTTTTTAATAATTTTTTATAATTTTTATAATTTTTTATAATTTTTTATAATTTTTTATAATTTTTATAATTTTCATATTGTTTATAATTTTTTTTAGTTTTTATAATGTTATTAATTTTTATTAGTTGTTATTAATTTTTTTAATTTTTATATTTTCTAATATTTTCTATATTTTTATAATTTTTTTAATTTCTTATAACTCTTTATAATTTTTTTAATTACTTTAATTTTTATTATTGTTTATAATTTTTTATTATTTTCATTATTTTATAATTTCTCATAATCTTTTTTTTTGTTTTATAAATTTTAAGTTTTGTAATTTCTTATATTTTTATAGTTTTATATATATATGTTTTAAATTTTGGTATTTTTTATAGTTTTTGGTGCATTTTAAATTAATTTCATCATTTTTATATATATTTATAATTTTTATAATTTATTCTAATTTGCTCAACTCTAAAAAGGGTAAATTCGTCACGTTTTATTTATCTCTCCTAAACTATCCACAAAAAACCTCCAAAAACTACCCTTTTCCAAATACCCTATGTAAAACTACTCATTTGCAAAGAAAACTTGGAAAAGTACCCTGTTTGCTAAATCACCCAACAAAAATCCTGTCGTCATATTAGGGATATATGCATACAAGTTGAAGCTAAGTTTAAACATAAACCAAAAGAAAACAAAACTCTCTTCGCTCTTACACATTATCCTTCCTCACACGATTATACAATCTTTTCATCTTGATTTCTTTCGCCTTTCTCCTCCTGTCTAACGCAAGCTGCATCCTAGGTAACATATACAGCACCGCACGTACCGGATTTGTCTTAAATCCTTGTGGCACATTCTCACCTCTGTAAAACCATTGTAAGACTCGATTAAACCCTACTGGCGGCTCCTGGTAGGGTTTCGTCTCATCCAAGGCATCTTTCCCAAACTTAATAACCGAAGCTAGGTCATGCAAGAGCATGTCGTCTTCCATGCATTTGTCCTCGAATTTATTCATTCTCACATCGCGACAAGGCTTACTCCTCTTCCTCAACGCATCCTCCTGATGATACGAACCAACGGAATAATCATCAGAGGAAGATCCTTCTTCAGCTTTAGGTCTAATCTGATACGATGGTGTCACGTTCACGCATTCTTTACTAATCGTTTGTTTATTAGTCTGAGTATCGTCTGTAACCGTCAGAGAACCCGACAATAGCTGATGGAATTCTTCGAGCAAACCTTCGTTGTTACGGAGAATCGAGACGAGTTTGTGTTTGACATGGACGTAGGTTGCATAACCAGATAGATAAGGCTTCATCGCAGAGCGAAATTGATAGAAGATTCTCTTATCATCTGCCTGTTGCAACTTCTTTATAAACTCGTCGCTTTGTCGAATCTCTTCCTCCGAAGGATTCGTCGGAGTTTGATAAAACTCGTCCATCTGATTCATCGTACCTGGTCTCTTGCAATTTCTCATGATTTTTATCGATTTTATTTGTCTACTAGGTGACTCATCCGCGCATATGATTGAATATTTATAGTTTTTTTAAAAAAATTTTGTTTGTTTTTTGCATTTTTTATTGTTTTAAGATCAAATATGAAATAATGTTATATAACTTTTATTTGTTGTTTTAATTATGGCTATTGTTTTGGATTAAGTTATAATGATTTGCATTGTTTTGGATTACTTTATTTGGCAAAATTTTCAATTTTCATTTATGATTTGTGTTTTGTTTTTCTAATTTTTTTGGTTTGTTTATATATTGTAAATATGGTTAATTAAGATTAGTTTGATTATTTTATGTTATCTTGATAAAAAAAAATATTTTCTTGGCTTTTTCTATATACACGTGTTTGGTTTTTAATTTTTTTTGTAAATCTACTGATCAGTTAAACATTGAATCCAAAATTTTAGGTTTGATTTAGTGGGTTTAAACCTATTTAGACCCATTAAAATTAGGCAAAATTATATAATTATAAATTGATCTTTTAACTTTCTAAACCACTATATTCACAAATCTAGCGATTCTAAAATAAAGATGTGTACCCCTTGGAAAGAGTAGATGTATATTTTTATTGGAAATGGTAGATGTATATTTGTAATTCTAAAACAAATGATCTTAAAATCATGTTGGATACTGATCTTGACAATCGTAAATATGTATTATAGAAATTGATAATTCTAAAATCAGCTATATTTTTATCTAAGAAAACATAAACAAAACATAATTTAAATTATTTAACGTTTATAATATTTCTTTATAAACAACATTTTTTGTGTTCTTTTGTGGCTTCCCTTCTTTGTTATTAATAAGAATCTTCAGATTAGACATTGATTTAACTTTGGAACTTGCAAACTTTGTAAAATAGAAATTTAAAAATTCAAAATTTATTTTATTGCAAAAAGAAAATAAAACTTGGATAGTTATCAAAAACTAAAATAAAATAAATATGTAAAAAAACTAAAATGAAAAATTTTGAAAGTAAAACTTCCCTTTAATTTTAGAAATTTAAACTTTTATTGCAAAAGAATTAAAATTAGATAGTTATCCAAAAGTAAAATAAAATAAATTGATAAAGAAGAAAAAGGAAATTGCAAAAACTAAAGAAAAATATATTAAACAAATTCAGATTTTTTCCTTTTATTTTTAGATTTAGGTATGCCACATGTGGATATTTTCTTTTTAATTTTAATTAATATTGGGATATTCCTTTTTTATTATTCTTGTAAACACCTTTAAAAATCAATAGTTGTATTCGAAAACTGAATAGGAAATTCCAAAAACTTTAAAAAGGAAATTTAGAAAGTAAAACTCCCATTTATTTTTATAAAAACGTTTTGAATTTATAAAAAACTATTTTGATAAAATATATATTTTCTTAAAAGCAAATTTCTATTATAGCGAAAAAATAATTAAAATTTGAATAGTTATTGAAAAGTAAAATAAAATATATTTTTAGATAATAAAAAGGAAATTGCAAAATTGGAAAGAAAAATTTGAAAAATTAAACTTGTAAATAAGAAATAGAAAATTGCAAAAACGTAAATTTTTTTATTAAATTTCTTTATTTTCTAAAAAATATTTTTAATATATAAATACTTATTTTATAAAAAAGAAACGAAAAATTTCCTTTTTAAAAAATAAATCAATTTAAAAAAATTATCTCATTAAAAGTAAGTTATTTCCTTTTTAATATGATTTATAAAAAAGCTTTTCCTTTTCTTACTTTTTCGTTTTTAAACCTATACAAAAAATTATTTTATGTTTTAAAATTAATTCCTTTTATTAATGTGCTTTTTTAAAAAAAAATCATTAAACAAAAAATATATTAAAAGGTTCAGTAATGGTAAACTAATATAATAATTGAAATTCATTAAGGGTATCTCTGTAATCAACCTCGTGAGAATTAATGTAAGCGCGACTTTATTAATGTGCTTTTTTAAAAAAAAATCATTAAACAAAAAATATATTAAAAGGTTCAGTAATGATAAACTAATATAATAATTGAAATTCATTAAGGGTATCTCTGTAATCAACCTCGTGAGAATTAATGTAAGCGCGACACGTAGGAAAATGACTTCTCAAATAATATTATAGTGAAAGCAAGAACTCAAATATAGAAAAGACAGAGTATTCAAGAATTGAACTGCATTTCATTAAGTTGAAGACTGAGTTACAAAGCGAGAACTTATATATACAGCAAGAGAACATAGAGAAGAAGCTAGGTCTGAGTGGAATATGCTTCAGAATATTCGGTCTTATCTTCAATCAACCTTATCTTCGAGGAGACTGAACTTGTTGCTTACCGTGATTACAGCTGAGCCAGTGTTCGTACTGTCTGTGCTTTTCTGAACAGTACGGTTGTGCCTTAACTCAGTTGTAAGAGGTAATGTTACCGTTGCTTCTTTTGTCATCACTTGGTTGGGCTTCAGAAGATGTTCGTGGCCCAGTGTTGCATCTTCTTTACTCTGTTGGGCCGGAGCAGAGTTGCTCATGTCAATACCCCCTCTCAAACTCGTGGTGGGAGCTTCTTCCACACCGAGTTTGTATCGGAGATCATAGTAACTCTGTTGGGGCAAGGACTTGGTGAAAATATCAGCTATCTGTTGTGTTGCAGGGACATGTTTGACAAGCAGTTTTCCCATGGCAACACGTTCTCTAGCATAGTGAAAGTGAGTTTCAAAGTGCTTACTACGCTTGTGAAACACTGGATTGGAAGTTAGTTGAACGGCTGAAAGATTATCGCAGTAGACCTCCGCTGGTCCCTGCTGTGTAACTCCAAATTCTTGCAAGAGTAAACCAATCCAAGATAGCTCTGCTGCTGTGTCCGAGAGGGTTCGATACTCTGCCTCAGTGGACGATCTAGAAACAGTTTCTTGGCGTTTTGCTGACCAAGATATGATGTTGGATCCCAAGAAGGTGCAGAACCCACCTGTAGATCGTCTTGTATCTCTGCAGCCAGCCCAGTCACTGTCACAATAAGCTCTGAGAGTACTGTCTGTGTCTGAACGTAACGTGAGTCCCATCTTAATTGTCCCTTTTACATATCGGAGAATGCGTTTGAGCAGTTGGAAGTCGGAGAGAGTGGGTTGATGCATCTTTTGACACACGAAATTCACTGCATATTGAATATCAGGTCGTGTGAGAGTCAAGTACTGCAGTTTACCTGCTAGGCTTCGAAAATATGTGGGATCCGTGAACAGCTTGTCTTGATTTGGTGTTCTGTCCATTTGCAGAGGCAGAGGTGTAGGCATTGGAGCGCAGTCTAACATCCCAGCTGTAGTGAGAAGATCTATTACATATCTTTCTTGATTCAGAAACAGATCCTGACCTATGAACTGAGCTTGTATTCCCAAAAAATAACTGAGTTTCCCAACATCTTTCATTCTGAACTTCTCACTGAGCGATGAGTAGAAAGTGTTTATCAGGTGTTGATCACTCCCTGTCAGAAGCATGTCATCCACATATAACAAAAGGAACATTATATGACTTTCCTTTTGATATACGAATAGACTAGGATCCCGTGGATTGCAGATGAATCCGAACTGTATCAGATACGAGCTAAGTTTATCATACCATGCTCGTGGTGCCTATTTCAGGCCGTAGATAGCTTTATTCAGCCGACATACATACTCTGGATGGTCTTTGTTCTCAAATCCTGGAGGTTGTCTCATATAGACTGTCTCGTGCAGATCACCGTGAAGAAAGGCATGCTTGACATCAAGTTGCTTTATAGGCCACTGTTCGACGACGGCAAGATGCAGAACCATTCGTATTGTGGCTGTTTTGACAACTGGACTATACGTTTCCAGAAAGTCCACTCCCTCTTCTTGTTCATATCCTTTGGCAACCAATCTGGCTCGGAGTTTGTCAAGAGTGCCATCAGCGTTTAACTTTACTCTGAATATCCACCTGCAACCTAACAGATTCACTTGAGCCGGTGGGGGAACAAGATCCCATGTGTTGGTTTCCTTACAAGTGTCCATTTCTTCTCCCATTGCGTTATTCCATCCAGGATGCTTTAGTGCCGAAGCAACCGTTTTTGGTGCAGTCGGTATGTCTTTAACGACGTGAAGCACATATCTCGGATTTGGTTTGACAATACCAGATTTCCCTCTGGTGATCATTTGGTGCTCAGACACCTGATTAGCCGGAGCAGCAGCTGAAGTCTCTGTTCCTACCATAGTGTCCTCATTCTCTTCTCCATCAGAACTTGAAGAAGAATGAGACTCAGAAGTTGTATCAGTCGTAGATGGTGTTGCAGGATGTTCGATCACAGCAGGAAGATGATCGTGAGCTTGAGTTACTGCTGCTCGTTGTGAATGCAGAAGATCTTCTTCGTCTGGAAGCTGTATTTCTGAATCTATGACAGGATTGTCAAAGCTCTGTTGCCAAGCCCGGAGCAAAGGTGTATTTCCAGGAGTAACTAAATGTCTGTAACTGTCGGTAAATGGTTTTTTGCTTTCCTCAAACAGAACATGCCTACTGATGTATACACGACCAGTTGGAGGATGGAGACAACGATATCCTTTATACTTGTCTGAGTATCCCAAAAAGACACAGAGCAATGACTTTGGATCAAATTTATTCTGAGAATAAGGCCTCAGATACGGATAGCATTCACATCCAAAGACTCGCAAGGAAGTGTAAACTGGATTCTTCCCTAGCAGCATTTGATACGGGGTGATCATCTTGTCATGCACTGTGGAAGGTAACAAATTTATCAGGAAGTTCGATGTGAGGAAGGCTTCTACCCACAAGTATTGAGGAAGATAGCTTTGGAACATCATTGACAGTCCCAATTCAGTGATATGACGATGTTTCCGTTCTGCTAAACCATTTTGCTCGGGTGTGTGAGGACAACTGATATAGTGAGTTATCCCACAGTTAGCAAGATGAGCAACAAGAGTGTTGTTGACAAATTCACCACCACCATCGCTTTGAAAGATTTGTATTTTCTGAGCAAACTGATTCTCTACTTGTTGCTGAAACGATTTAAAGGTTGCACAAACATCTGATTTCAACTTGAGTGGGAACAGCCAACAGAAGCGAGAGTAATTATCAATGAAAATTACATAATATTTGAACCCTTGTACAGAAGTACATGGAGCAGGACCCCATACATCACAGTGTATCCTCTCCAGAGGTCTAGATGCTTTAAAGACAGAGCTAATAAAAGGGAGTTTACTCGACTTTCCTAAATGACAAGCCTCACACAAACTTTGAGACGTCTTATTGACCGAGATTGCTTTTATTCTTGATAGATGCTGCAGTATCTGTGGATGAGAATGCCCCAACCTCTTGTGCCACACCAGATCAGAAGCAGACTGTTGCCTAACCGAGTAATGAACCAAGAACTGTGCATCCTCCAACCGATAGAGACCATTAAGCTTGCTTCCCTTGCTCAGGACCTGTTTTGTCTCTTTGTCCTTAACACACACAGTAGTAGAGTCAAATGTAACTTCACAGGGAAAGTCATCAGTGAGTTTTGACACCGAAAGGAGAGACTTTGTTATAGTGGGACAAACTAAAACATCATTCAATGGAATATTACCTGATTGAGTAGGTATTGATCCAGATCCGATGTGAGTTATCGGTAAGAAGTCTCCATTTCCCACCATGACTGTGTCCGGTCCTTCATAAGGTGCTGAGGAGTGCAGATGTTGAGACTGACTTGTGATATGATTAGTAGATCCTGAATCAGCATACCATTCTGGTCCGAGAGAGTAGTTGGAGCCTATTAAATTTATTTTAGTGTACACCATCTCGTATAAATTCTAAGTATTAAATTTTTTTTTTAATTTTTTTTACTTAATTTTGAATTTTTTATAGTAATTTTATAATTTTAATAATTTTTAATGGTTTTTAATAATTTTTAAGTTTTTTTAATAATTTTAATAATTTTAGTAATGTTCACATTTTTATAATTTTTTAAACTTTTGTAATTTTTTTATAATTTTTAGTAATTTTTATAATTTTGTTATAACTATTATATTTTGTAATTTTTTTATAATCATTATATTTTTTTATAAAATTGTGTATTTTTTTTATTATCTTATAATTTTTTGTAATTTTTTTATTATATTATATTTTATAACTTTTTGTAAGTTTTTATTATTTTATAATTTTTTGTAATTGAGTTTTTTATATTTCATAATTTAGTTTTGAATTTTATAATTTTTAGTAATTTTTTATAATTTTGTTATAACTATTATATTTTGTAATTTTTTTATAATCATTATATTTTTTTATAAAATTGTGTATTTTTTATTATCTTATAATTTTTTGTAATTTTTTTATTATTATTATATTTTATAACTTTTTGTAAGTTTTTATTATTTTATAATTTTTTGTAATTGAGTTTTTTATTTTCATAATTTAGTTTTGAATTTTATAATTTTTAGTAATTTTTATATTTTCTGATAATTTTTTGGAAATTTTGATAATTTTATAAATTTAATAATTTCATTTTGAATTCTATAATTTATTAATTTTCATTATTTTATAATTTCTTATAATTTTTTACTAATTTTAATAATTTTTATGAACTTTAATATTTTTACTATTTTAATAATTTTTTTTTAATTTATATTAGTTTTATATTTTCTAATAGTTTTTTATAATTTTTTATAATTTTTTATAATAGTTATATTTTTTTAATAATTTTTTATAATTTTTTATAATTTTTTATAATTTTTTATAATTTTTTATAATTTTTTATAATTTTTTAATTTTTTATAATTTTTTATAATTTTTTATAATTTTTTATAATTTTTTATAATTTTTATAATTTTTTATAATTTTCATATTGTTTATAATTTTTTTTAGTTTTTATAATGTTGTTAATTTTTATTAGTTTTTACTAATTTTTTTAATTTTTATATTTTCTAATATTTTCTATATTTTTATAATTTTTTATAATTTCTTATAACTCTTTATAATTTTTTTTAATTACTTTAATTTTTATTATTGTTTATAATTTTTTATTATTTTCATTATTTTATAATTTCTCATAATCTTTTTTTTGTTTTATAAATTTTAAGTTTTGTAATTTCTTATATTTTTATAGTTTTATATATATATATTTTTTAAATTTTGGTATTTTTTATAGTTTTTGGTGCATTTTAAATTAATTTCATCATTTTATATATATTTATAATTTTTATAATTTATTCTAATTTGCTCAACTCTAAAAAGGGTAAATTCGTCACGTTTTATTTATCTCTCCTAAACTACCCACAAAAAACCTCCAAAAACTACCCTTTTCCAAATACCCCATGTAAAACTACTCATTTGCAAAGAAAACTTGGAAAAGTACCCTGTTTGCTAAATCACCCAACAAAAATCCTGTCGTCATATTAGGGATATATGCATACAAGTTGAAGCTAAGTTTAAACATAAACCAAAAGAAAACAAAACTCTCTTCGCTCTTACACATTATCCTTCCTCACACGATTATACAATCTTTTCATCTTGATTTCTTTCGCCTTTCTCCTCCTGTCTAACGCAAGCTGCATCCTAGGTAACATATACAGCACCGCACGTACCGGATTTGTCTTAAATCCTTGTGGCACATTCTCACCTCTGTAAAACCATTGAAGACTCGATTAAACCCTACTGGCGGCTCCTGGTAGGGTTTCGTCTCATCCAAGGCATCTTTCCCAAACTTAATAACCGAAGCTAGGTCATGCAAGAGCATGTCGTCTTCCATGCATTTGTCCTCGAATTTATTCATTCTCACATCGCGACAAGGCTTACTCCTCTTCCTCAACGCATCCTCCTGATGATACGAACCAACGGAATAATCATCAGAGGAAGATCCTTCTTCAGCTTTAGGTCTAATCTGATACGATGGTGTCACGTTCACGCATTCTTTACTAATCGTTTGTTTATTAGTCTGAGTATCGTCTGTAACCGTCAGAGAACCCGACAATAGCTGATGGAATTCTTCGAGCAAACCTTCGTTGTTACGGAGAATCGAGACGAGTTTGTGTTTGACATGGACGTAGGTTGCATAACCAGATAGGTAAGGCTTCATCGCAGAGCGAAATTGATAGAAGATTCTCTTATCATCTGCCTGTTGCAACTTCTTTATAAACTCGTCGCTTTGTCGAATCTCTTCCTCCGAAGGATTCGTCGGAGTTTGATAAACTCGTCCATCTGATTCATCGTACCTGGTCTCTTGCAATTTCTCATGATTTTTATCGATTTTATTTGTCTACTAGGTGACTCATCCGCGCATATGATTGAATATTTATAGTTTTTTTTAAAAAATTTTGTTTGTTTTTTGCATTTTTTATTTGTTAAGATCAAATATGAAATAATGTTATATAACTTTTATTTGTTGTTTTAATTATGGCTATTGTTTTGGATTAAGTTATAATGATTTGCATTGTTTTGGATTACTTTATTTGGCAAAATTTTCAATTTTCATTTATGATTGTGTTTTTGTTTTTCTAATTTGTTTGGTTTGTTTATATATTGTAAATATGGTTAATTAAGATTAGTTTGATTATTTTATGTTATCTTGATAAAAAAAATATTTTCTTGGCTTTTTCTATATACACGTGTTTGGTTTTTATTTTTTTGTAAATCTACTGATCAGTTAAACATTGAATCCAAATTTTAGGTTTGATTTAGTGGGTTTAAACCTATTTAGACCCATTAAAATTAGGCAAAATTACATAATTATAAATTGATCTTTTAACTTTCTAAACCACTATATTCACAAATCTAGCGATTCTAAAATAAAGATGTGTACCCCTTGGAAAGAGTAGATGTATATTTTTATTGGAAATGGTAGATGTATATTTGTAATTCTAAAACAAATGATCTTAAAATCATGTTGGATACTGATCTTGACAATCGTAAATATGTATTATAGAAATTGATAATTCTAAAATCAGCTATATTTTTATCTAAGAAAACATAAACAAAACATAATTTAAATTATTTAACGTTTATAATATTTCTTTATAAACAACATTTTTGTGTGTTCTTTTGTGGCTTCCCTTCTTTGTTATTAATAAGAATCTTCAGATTAGACATTGATTTAACTTTGGAACTTGCAAACTTTGTAAAATAGAAATTTAAAAATTCAAAATTTATTTTATTGCAAAAAGAAAATAAAACTTGGATAGTTATCAAAAACTAAAATAAAATAAATATGTAAAAAAACTAAAATGAAAAATTTTGAAAGTAAAACTTCCCTTTATTTTAGAAATTTAAACTTTTATTGCAAAAGAATTAAAATTAGATAGTTATCCAAAAGTAAAATAAAATAAATTGATAAAGAAGAAGGAAATTGCAAAAACTAAAGAAAAATATTAAACAAAAAAACTTTCAGATTTTTTCCTTTTATTTTTAGATTTAGGTATGCCACATGTGGATATTTTCTTTTTAATTTTAATTAATATTGGGATATTCCTTTTTTATTATTCTTGTAAACACCTTTAAAAATCAATAGTTGTATTCGAAAACTGAATAGGAAATTCCAAAAACTTTAAAAAGGAAATTTAGAAAGTAAAACTCCCATTTATTTTTATAAAAACGTTTTGAATTTATAAAAAACTATTTTGATAAAATATATATTTTCTTAAAAGCAAATTCTATTATAGCGAAAAAATAATTAAAATTTGAATAGTTATTGAAAAGTAAAATAAAATATATTTTTAAATAATAAAAAGGAAATTGCAAAATTGGAAAGAAAAATTTGAAAAATTAAACTTGTAAATAAGAAATAGAAAATTGCAAAAACGTAAATTTTTTTATTAAATTTCTTTATTTTCTAAAAAATATTTTTAATATATAAATACTTATTTTATAAAAAAGAAACGAAAAATTTCCTTTTTAAAAAATAAATCAATTTAAAAAAATTATCTCATTAAAAGTAAGTTATTTCCTTTTTAATATGATTTATAAAAAAGCTTTTCCTTTTCTTACTTTTTCGTTTTTAAACCTATACAAAAAATTATTTTATGTTTTAAAATTAATTCCTTTTATTAATGTGCTTTTTTAAAAAAAATCATTAAACAAAAAATATATTAAAAGGTTCAGTAATGGTAAACTAATATAATAATTGAAATTCATTAAGGGTATCTATAGAATAGGAGGCTTAGTATTATTGATGATGAGATTACAGTATATATATAGTAGCTACATTAGGTTAAGCTAAGAGATTAAATGTCTAATCTATCCTTTACATATATACTCCTATACGCCCCCTCAAGATGGAGGGGCTGAGGACACTCCAATCTTGGAGAACAGTTCTTGAAACCGTGGTCTTGGAAGTGGCTTCGTGAGTGAGTCAGCGAGCTGATCTTTGGTGGAGACGTGGACCACACGGAGAGCACCCGATTGAACATTAGCACGGACAAAATGATAGTCGAGTGCCAAATGTTTCATCCGCGAATGAAACACCGGATTTGCGGATAGATACATTGCTCCCACATTGTCGCAATATATCACAGGGGTCGATGGTAACTGAATGCCAAGCTCAGTGAGAAGAGAACAAACCCATCTAATCTCTGAGGCTGTGTTAGCGACTGATCGATACTCTGCCTCTGTGGAAGACCGGCCACACTGGTTTGTTTCTTGGATGACCAAGCGATCGGAGTGCTTCCTAGATACAGAATATATGCATTCGTAGAAATGAAATCATCTGTATCTCCTGCCCAGTCAGCATCTGAGTATGCGTGTAATGAGATAGGGGAATCTGCTCTGAGATATATGCCATGTGAAACAGTCCCGGCAAGATAGCGTAGTACTCTTTTAGCAGCATTCCAGTGTTCATCGGTGGGCTGATGCATAAATTGCGATAAACGATTGACAACGTAAGCGATGTCCGGTCGAGTAAAGGAGAGATACTGCAGGCTCCCAATCACCATGCGATATTCAGAGGTATCCACAAGTGGCGTACCGGACTTCAAGGATAGCTTTGGATTGGTAGCCATAGGAGTCATTACCGGTTTTGCGTCGAGCATTCTGGTTTTCTCTAGGAGATCAAGGATATAGCGACGTTGCATCAGGTGAAGCCCTCTAGAAGTACGAGTAGCTTCTATGCCCAAAAAATAAGAGAGATCCGTGGGCTCTTTCAAGGAGAACCTTGCCGCAAGTGTATCAATGACTTGATCGATAAGCATAGATTGACTCCAGTGATGATAATGTCGTCGACATAGACTAATATGTAGACTAGATCTGCTCCGTGTTTGAGGATAAACACAGAGGTGTCAGCCAACGAGTTATAGAACCCAATCTGACAGAGAAAGCGTTGTAGCTCCTGGTACCACGCGCGTGGAGCTTGTTTAAGGCCGTAGAGAGCTTTGTTGAGACGCCATACGAAATGCGGTCTGTCTGTATCTACAAATCCCGGAGGTTGAGAGACGTAGACTTCATCAGTCAGTGTGCCTTGAAGGAACGCATTATTGACGTCTAGTTGCTTGATGATCCACGATCGAGATACGGCTATCTGTAACACAGAACGAATAGAAACCGATTTGACAACCGGACTGAATGTTTCGGAGTAATCCAAGCCATACTGTTGATTAAATCCGCGTGCAACGAGGCGAGCTTTATACCTGTCAAGTTTACCGTTAGACAAATACTTCAAAGTAAATATCCATTTAGTCGGTATAACCTGATGATTTGGTTTTGGCGGAACCAAATCGAAAGTATGTTCACGAAGCTGCGCATTGTATTCTTCTCCCATCGCTGACCTCCAATTCGGGTCTTTCATGGCTTGGTTAACTGTTTTTGGGAGGTGAGGTTTAGTAGGATCTGTAGAGACGGCAAGGGAGTATTTGGTTTTGGGTTTGTTTATATTGTTTTTGGCTCGTGTTTTCATTTGGTGGGTATTAACGGCGGGTGGTTTCGGTTGTTTCACTGGTCGAGTTCGTTGGGAGATGGAGGGTTGAGAGGTAGAGGGTTGGGTAGATGGTAGTTGGTGGGGATGTGGAGAGGTAGAGGACGTACCTGAGGTTGTCGGTTCCGTCGAATCACTGCATGGAGTAGATTCATCCGAAGATGATCTAGTACTCGTGTCAACAGAGTTCGCGTTGTCATGCGATGAATGCTGTGAAGCAGAGGTGGATGATGACTCTGAAGACACGCGGTGAGAATCTGAGCTTGGGGGCGCAGGCAACGTAGCTGTTACGAGTGGCACTCGGGTGAAAGGAGCATGGTTGGGAGCGGGTTGGGATTGTTGTTCAGGGATAGGCACATTTACAGGAACCATAGCCGGTGTGGCAAACGGAAACTGGTCTTCCACAAAGCGTACATGTCTTGATGTATAGATACGACCAGTGTTACGATCGAGACAGAAGTACGCACTCTGTGTGAGTGAGTACCCAAGGAACACACACGCTGTGGAGCGATTTTCCAACTTGTTCTTGGTGTATGGTCTTAGCCACGGAAAGCAGAGCGAGCCAACACCTTGAGCTTGAGTAATTTGGTTCTTGGTGGAAGAGTTTAGCATATGGGGAGGTGTTGTGAAGCACCGGCGTCGGGTGTCGGTTGAGGAGATAGACAGAGGCGGCAAAAGCATAAGACCAGTATGTGGGAGGCATCGACGCTTGGTGGAGTAATGTGAGTCCAGTCTCGACTATATGTCGATGTTTTCGCTCGGAAACACCGTTGTGTTCAGGGGTATGAGGTGGGGATGTGTAGTGGGAGATGCCTTGTGTGGAGAGAAAAGCTCGGAGAGCGATAAACTCGCCCCCATTGTCAGAGTACAAGGTTTTGAGTTTGGTGGAGAATCGGTTTTCAACAAGGTTTTTAAAGGTAATGAAGGTTTCTCGGACTTGGGATTTTTGTTTTAGGGGATAGAACCAAGTATATCTGGTGTAGTGATCAACGAGAATGAGATAGTATTTGTAACTGTCAACGGACAAAACAGGGGAGGTCCAAACGTCGGTGTACACATATTCAAGAGGTTGGGTCGACATGATCGTATTGGAATAAAATGGTAGCTTGTGGCTTTTTATTGAAAGACAATGAGAACAAGATGATTGTTTATTCGAAGACAGCAAAGGTAAAGAAAACTTTGAGATAAGATTTTGGAGGTAGATGGTGTGTTGTGGTTGGCCAAGTCTTGAGTGCCAAAAATTCATAGAAGCTTTGGGTGTAGGTGAGGCAAAGTTTGATGTGATGTTGGTGGAGTTGACTGGCCACTCGTAAAGCTCGTTTTTAGTTCTCCCTTGGAGCAACTGGACCCCCGTGCTGAGATCCTTCACCTGAAATGATGCAGGAAAGAATTCGACGGAAACTTGGTTAGCATTACACAGTCTATATACGGATATAAGGTTTTTAGCAAGGTTCGGCACACAAAGGATATCATTGAGTTTAAGAGGTCGAATTAGAGTAGAGTAGGAAGAAGAACCAGTATGCGAAATCGCTAGAGCTGAACCATCAGCAATTGTCACCTCCTCTCCTCCAGAATAGGGTTGATGTAAGGCGAAATTGTTGAGATCAGAGGTGAGATGGTGTGTAGAACCACTGTCCATTATCCAATTGTTCGGATTGTAGGGTGCAGATGCAACATGAGCACGCGGTTGCCACAGACTGGTCCCCGGTGGTGTGTATGAGCGAGAAGGTCCAGATGAACCAGCAGCAAACTGTTGGAGTTGAGAGCAGCGTTTGGCGCTGTGGCCAAAGGTTCCACAAATCTGGCATTTGCCTTGATAACCACGTGGAGAGGAGCCGTATTGTTGTCCTCTGGCACTAGACGCGTGGGTGTTGTTGTTGTTGGACGGGTACGGAGAAGGCTGCCAAGTGTTGGGAGCATCACGAGAACCAGATTTCCCTCTATAATTCTGATTTGAAGGAGGCCTGTATGCAGCATTGGCAGTTACCGGAAGTGTCGTTGGTGTCACCGGAGCAGTCGTAAGAAGCCGCGCTTCGTGATTCAGAAGTTTTTCGTGCACCTCAATCAGAGACGGAGTGGTGTCACGTCCCTCAAGTTGATCAACAACTTGTTTGTACTCTTCTGGTAGTCCTTCAAGCACATAGTCAATCTGATCCTCATGGGAGATTGGTTTGTCTAGCAACGCCAATTGATCAAAACGTACTGTGAATCCTTGAACGTATTCATTGATTGGTTAGTACCTTTTGTCCAGGTTTTGAGTTGATGCCGCAGTTGTTTAACATGGCCTCGACTCGGTTTTGCATATGTTGCCGAGAGGATACTCCAGATCTGAGAAGCTGTCGTCGCGGTGGAGAGAAGAGGCTGAATTGACGTGGAGATCGCACCTAGCAAGGCACTGTACACCAACTTGTCTTGGCGCTTCCACCTGGTGTAATCCGGATTTGGGGTAGCGGCACCATCGGTGATCACCGTTTGATCTGGTGAGACTGTTGTGCCATCGAGATAGCCGGCTAGATTATAGCCATCAAACAGAGCATGAACTTGACGACTCCACATGATGAAGTTGGTAGCCGTAAGTTTGGTAACGTTGTGCATATTGACATTGATTAGAGACGTGGTGTCTGCAGGAACAAAGATGTCTGAGTGGGTAGCCATTTTTAACGAAAGGGAAAGAGAATAGAAGATGACGTTTTATTGATGAGAAAATTTTTGAGGTTCTAGGTATCGTACAGCTCTGATACCATATAGAATAGGAGGCTTAGTATTATTGATGATGAGATTACAGTATATATACAGTAGCTACATTAGGTTAAGCTAAGAGATTAAATGTCTAATCTATCCTTTACATATATACTCCTATACTCTGTAATCAACCTCGTGAGAATTAATGTAAGCGCGACTTTATTAATGTGCTTTTTTAAAAAAAAATCATTAAACAAAAAATATATTAAAAAGTTCAGTAATGGTAAACTAATATAATAATTGAAATTCATTAAGGGTATCTCTGTAATCAACCTCGTGAGAATTAATGTAAGCGCGACACGTAGGAAAATGACTTCTCAAATAATACTATAGAGATGCTTATGAACGAATGAAAAAAAAAAAGCTGATAATAGATGATGTATATATACGAGTACGACACTCTTCCTAATAGCACCTGACTTAGCTCATAATCCATTGTTTATATGGGAAAATAAACTTTCCTTTTCCCGTTAGAAATTCCATAAATTATGGATAATTTATGGATTTGAAGGACAATCTCTAAACTAACTCTGTAAAATTAAGGTTTAGTAACTTCTTTAGGATTTCGGAAAATATGTCGTACGTTTTATTTATCTTTATAAAGACATGCATAAACAATCGAAATATTAGAATAGATTACTGATATTATTGAAAGCCATGAAAAAAAAAAAAAAAAAAGATAAACAGTACTAAACAGTACACAACAAACAAAGCTTACACTCATGGCATCGTCCACTGTTAACAGTTACACGATAAACCAAACCAACGATGCCTCTGAATCTAATGTAGAATTAAGTCTAAAGAGCAAAAACAAAGTAGGAAGCAAAACAGTCTTTGGAAAATGTTTGCGAAACTTCGTAAAAGAGAGAGTGAATCTACGGAACGTTCATAACCTGGATGGATTGCAACATGTCAGAGACTGCGATCACGAGGTCACCAGATTTGATCATACCTCGTGACTTCAGTAACGAGAATGTTTTGTTCAAGTTGCTTTCCATGTCCTCTGAGAAGCTTAGACGGAACGGGATAAGTCCCCATTGTAGGTTTAAGCGTCTTCTCACCGAGGTTGTGGTCGTGAAAGCAAAGATCGGACAGTCAGGGCGACACCGGGAGACTAAAGACGCCATGTGTCCGTTCTTTGTGTAGACGAAAACCGCGTCGACTCCAAGGTTGTTCGCTGCAGGTTTTGGATTATGAAAAATGAGAAACGCAAAAGAGAGATTTGTTATTGAGGAACAAAGAACGTGAAAGTTTTACCCATTTTAGCAGCAGAGTTGCAGATTTCTTCAGAGATTCTGTCTGAAAAAGCAGAGCCTATGGCTTGAAGCGGTGTAGACTCGTAGCGTTTCTCTTCCCTCCACCATCTTTCGATTCTTAGGCTGACACTCCTAAGAACCGTGAGAGCCTTGTCCGGGAACTGACCCATAGCTGATTCTCCCGAGAGCATCAATGCGTCTGATCTTTGCCTTACTGCTTCAGACACGTCGGCTACTTCTGCTCTGGTTGGAGTTGGGTACTCGATCATGGACTCGAGCAGCTGCGACGCGACGATTACGGGTTTGTTCAGCGCTCTGCAGACTTTGACGATTCTCTGTTGAGCTGCTGGGACTTGCTCAAGGGGTATCTGAGCTCCCAGATCACCTCTTGCAACCATGGCTCCATCTGATGCTAAGATGATTTCTTCCAAGTTTGTCAGTGAATCAATACTCTCGATCTTTGCAATCACTCCTATGTCCCTGCATCGTAATGAGACTACAAACATAAAACTAGAGACGGTAGGCAAAAACCAGTTCTAAAATAGCTTTGATCATATGTTTCTTATAGAGTAGTATCATGTGTTTGGTAATGAACACTATTGACTTACCCTCCACGGGAACGAGCAGCAAGATAACTTTTAAGATGATTAATTACTTCAGCCGACTTGACAAAGGATACAGCAATGAAATCCACACCTTCAGCAATTCCAAAATCAATATCCAACCAGTCCTGAAAATAAAGAAATGAAGAACCATCAGTGATAATGCGTCTGTTTCCTTCACTGGTTCATGTGTTTTATCTCTTACAGAAACAAAGACGACAAAACAAAAAGTGACATCTAGTTCCCAAAAGTGTACATCTTTCACATTATTGCTATCCATTCATCCCAAATTTACCAAATAAGGTGAATCAAAAAGTCGAAAAGGGAAGAGAAAAAAAATTAAAACCTTGGAAGAAATTGTTGGAAGCATAGCATTACGCTCTCGTACAAGACTCCCATCTCTCCAGAAAGTCAAGTTCGCTCGAGGAAGCAACAATCCAGGGTCGGTACATAGACACTTGACATCAGGACCAATCTTCTCAATCACTTCAAATCTCACCATTCCACCATCAACCAGAAGCTCATCACCAACTCTCACATCTAAATCACAAACGAACCTAATCAAAAGACGTCGCTCGAAGCAAAGATTGATTCACATTTCATAAATCAAAAACTACATTTACATAAAACAAAACTGCATATATACCTTCAGCGAAACCATCGTAGCTGACACTAATGGTGCGTTCAGGTCGAGAAGAATCAAAAGCTCTAACAGTGAAAGTCCAAATCTCACCATCCTGCAAAATGTCACACCAGAGTTTCTTAAACATCTAATTTGGTTTAGTTAAACCGTGTAAATCAATCCTTATAAACCAGGACACTCATAAACCAAGTATCATCGTCATCATCAAAAGTGATTTATGTTTCGCCGTCAAACCTCTGATTTAGCAGAAGCTTCGCCGCCAAGATCTCCCATGTGAATCTCACTACCTTCAGTGTCCATCATGATAGCAACCGCGAATCCTTTATCCTCGTTAAGCCTCCTAACGCTTCGGATAACGTCGCGGTGCCAATCGCGAGTGCCGTGGCACATGTTGAGCCTCGCCACGTTCATGCCTCCCTCGGCGAGCGCTTCAAGTTGCTCGAAGCCGCACGTCGCCGGTCCGATCGTGCAGATCAGCTTCGTCCTCCTCGTGCTCCTGAACCCGTTCTCCTTGAGCTCAGCTTCCGTCACGGTGTCGACTTCAATCCCCGCCGTATCGGTCGAAACCGCAGTAGCTACGACGGATCTCTCGTCTGGTTTGACAGCGCCGGTGCCGTTAGGAGAGTGGAGAACCGAGTTGGATGAGGAGGAGTCGAGATCCGGTGAAGGAGACGGAGATGAGGAGGCTCTGATTGAGGTGTACTTGACGGTGGAGGTAAGAGGGAATTGGCGGAAGGAGAAGGAAGTGAGAGGACGGTGGAATCGTGATTGAGGGAGGTGGAGAGTGCGAGAAGGAGTGGAGAATTGGATAGACTGAGACATTGTTGGTCCGGCCGGAGAAGTAGAGCTCCGGGAGATCGGAGGAATCGTTACAGTTGGCTGCGAGAGATTGTTGAAGAAGAAGAAGAAGAAGGCGGATATACCGAAGTGAGAGTGTTGGTTGAGTTTGATTTTTGATTTTGATACGATAGAAATTTCAAAGGGGCAAAATCGGAATTTACTCTTCCTATGTTTTTTTTTTTCTTGGTGTCGTCGACGCTAAAAGTTAAATTAAAAACAAGCGTACCTACCTGAGTGATCCTTTTTTCTTTTTTTTTTTGGGGTAGAATAGTATGATGAAGATGCATTGCTCATCTATGATACGGCTCTTGAGTTTAACAGGTTGGTGAATATGGTATCAAAGAGTCAACATAAGTCTATAAAGACCAAAAAAGTGACATTGTTATTCGAATGGTTGATGAATATCTTCATTAATTATTGCCTTCTCCATGAATCTAAATCTTGCTTGTGTGTTGTAATCAACATATTGATGGTTTCATCGAGGATTCACTATGTGGAGGATAGAACAAGAGCAAGACCAGCATCCTTGCATGGGCTCAGATCTGTACAAGGAAGATTCTTTATAAAATTGTACAAAGACACAACCAAGCTATATTGACTATAGCAAGAACTCCTCCCATCATTGAGTTCTTTCTGAACTGTTACAACTTCTCGACGCCTAACCAATAATGCTTGGGACGGCTTCAAACATCTGCAATCTCCATAGTGTTTATAGTTGTGTTTACAAGTACCAATGATTTTTGTTTAAAAGAAATAAGGTTTTTTTGTCGAAAAAAAGTTTATAAATTGTTCTAGTTTTTTTATTACACTTCTTTTCAAAAAAGTTGACCCTGGAAAAAAAATTATTTAATAGGATCCAAATAATTCAAAAATCCGAATAGTCCCAACTGAACTAAATGAAACTATAATGTGATCCTGAATGGAATCTTTAGAATTTTTAAAGAACTCAAAATCTAAACCGAAGTAATAACTCAAACGCCTAATCAGTTTGGGTTAGTTTTGTGTATGAATATGGGCTATACGAGGCCTACAAGATCAAACCCTCTTAAGGTAGTGACAAATAATTCGAACTCTTCCGATTTTAAGACAACCACTGTTGATCGCCGCCGACCTTCACAGCTTCTCATAAATAAATATATAAACCCTAAAACAAAACCTCACCACTACTGATAAAACCCTTAGCCGAATTTCATTTTTCTTCATCGTGAAAAGATGCAACACGATGAGGTTATATGGCAAGTTATCAGGCACAAGCACTGCAGTTATATGGCCAAGTATGTCTTTTTATATATTTATTATTTCCTCACTCTTCTCTTTGGTTTCGTCTGAATATCTGTTGATGAGTTTTTTCTTGTTCTGCTTTGTAGAATCGAAACCGGAATCTTCTGCAGAAACCCTTATAATGTAACCGGTATCTGCAACCGAACCTCTTGCCCTCTTGCCAACAGTCGCTACGCCACCATCCGTGAACACGATGGTAATTTCATAATCTGCAATTCTAATTCATCAAAAAGAGTCAAACTTTTTTGTCTGTGCTCGTGTCTTTTAGCTGAAAGATGGTTCCTTTGAATCATGTGTTGTGGTTTCTTTAGAAAGGAGTGTTCTTTGTGTTGTTGTTACGCAGGAGTCTTTTATTTATATATGAAGACTATAGAGAGAGCTCACATGCCAAAGAACTTGTGGGAGAGACTTAAGCTGCCTAGAAACTATGAGAAGGCGCTTGAGCTCATTGATAAACACTTGGTGAGAGCTGAGATTGATCGATCCCTTCCACACTTTGAGCTCTTTCTTCCTCTTTTCAGTCATGCTGATCCATTTAAGATCTTCTTCCGTTTCTTTATCGTGGCAGTTGTACTGGCCCAAGTTGTTGCAGCACAAGGTTAAACAAAGACTGACCAAAATGATTCAGATGCGTATTCGTATGAGGAACCTTGCTATGAAAACAAGGTCTTGTCCTCTTTTTAATATTTTATTTGATTCACAAGATTTCTAGTTTATTTTTTCCTTGTTCTGATTAATTACTTGGTGCTTTTGTATTTCGAATCACAGGGAGAAGATATTGCCTAGGCCTAGGAGGCATATAAAGAGAGAGGCGAGAAGAGAGGAAAAGGCTGAAAAAGCAGCGGTCTTGGATAAGGTCACAATTTTGTTACTTCTTGGGTTATCTTTGTATGCCTCATTTGCTTTAGCTCTTAGGTGCTGTGTTTTTTTTTTTTTTTTGGGGTTAACAGGCCATTGAAACTGAGTTGTTAGAACGTTTGAAGAAAGGCATTTACCCTGAAATACTCAATTACCCAGAGCCTGACTGGAACAAAGTTCTTGATGCTGGAAAGAATGTTGAAGAGGAAGTTGAAGAAGAAGAAGAGGAGGTACTTTTTTTCTTACTAAGCGTGCCTTGCATCAATTTGGTGGTTGTGTAATTTCGGTAGTCCATCAAACATACATGCAGCTTCATTGTACTGATATTTATTCATTAAACTCAATCTCAGGAGCCAGAGATTGAATATGTTGAAGGCTATGATGAACTCGAGGAAGAGGAAGAAGAAGATATGGAAGATTTCTACGGCTTCCCATCTAAGGAGTCTCACCTTGACGGTGATGATCTTGGTAAAATTCATCCTTTTTCGTCCTGTTTCTTACTTATGCATTTATAAGTATAGAGCTTCGTTTGTCCATAAAAGTAATTTCAATCACGAACTCTCTACAGATTCCGAAGATGAGGAGGATGACGATGATGCTGAGGAGCAAGTTGTGATTCATAAAAAGGGAAGAGCTTTAAAGAATTCTGATATTAACGGAAAGTCTAAGAAGAAATCAAGAGTAGTTGTTGAGGTGAGATTCCACAAGTTGGCTTTTGTTGTGCATACTTTGTCTGCGATTTTCAATCTATTTCTTACTTTTTTGTATGTCTTCCAGGTCGAGCAAGAAGATGGAGATACGAGGCAAAGCCTAAAAAGCCTGAAACTTTGAGAAGATAGTGGAAGTTTTTTTGATACTTTTGATTAGAGAGAGGTAATATTTTCTTTTGCAGTTGACGCCTTCGGTTTTGTAGTTTGTTCTAGTAAAAAGCTAATATGTTATTGCATTTAAATCAAAACCATTTATTTGAAACTACAATTTTCCTTTTGGAACTGTTACTGAAACTTGGGAAAGAAGTGGCCATATTCTCATTGACTGTTGATCAGGTCCAATTCTTGGGAGTAATCACACACTCAACAATTGTCAGAACACAAGATGCCATGAATAAGCATGGTTAAGAGATTCAGTAGCTGTGATCAGCTTGTCTACATAGCTACAGAGTACAAATTCTCATTCATTATGCATTTGTTCAGAGTATTTGTTTGAGAAGACAAAAAATGGGCTTGGTATTGCTCAAAGTTACCGTGAAGCCACAAGTTAAATAAGGGAAAACTCAGAAGTCAGAACTGTATCAGAGAGTACTCTTCTGTTTTCTTCTCCTTCAACTATTTGGTTGCTCTGTTTGGCACTATCTCTAGAATTTCAAATCTGAAAGAAAAGAACCTTGCTTTGTTTCAGATTTTGTCACTGTGATGCTTTGTAAGTTAAGAGACACGTCGATCAATATCAATAGATTTTATCTGCACAAATGAATCATTTTTTTCTTTGGCCAATTACATCAATTTAACTGCCGAGGAATGTAAAAACGCACTCTTGTAGAAGAAATAGACAAAAAAAAAAATGCTAAATGGCGATTTAAAGAATGAAGCAGCCACATCGTTTTGCGTCTTTTGGGCCTTCGAACCATTGATCCCATGTCGCACTCACTGGCCCTGTTGTTCTGCAAGTAGTCACAAAAACCCTTTCAAATCAGAACAAATCATCTCACAGAGAGAAATTTCAAAGGGACAAAATCGTAATTCACTCTTCCTATGTTTTTTTTTTCTTGGTGTCGTCGACGCTAAAGTATTTTGCACTATTGTGTTATACTATGGATTCTATTTGGACTATTGCCTTCTCAATGAATCTGAATCTTGCTTCGGTGCTGTAATCAACATATTGATGGTTTCATCGAAGAATCACTACGTGGAGAATAGAACAAGAGCAAGACCAGCATCCTTGCATGGGCTCAAATCTGTACAAGGAATCTTCTTTATACAATTGTACAAAGACACAACCAAGCTATTGACTATAGCAAGAACTCCTCCCATCATTGAGTTTTTTTTTCTGAACCATTGCAACTTCTCAACGCCTAACCAATAATGCTTGGGTCGGCTTCAAACATCTGCAGTCTCCATAGTGTTTAGTTATGTTTAGAAGTAAGGTTTTTTTTTTTTCGAAATTTTTTATTATAAATTGTTCTAGTTTTTTTATTATACTTCTTTTCAAAAAAGTTGATCCTGGAAAAAATATTTAATAGGATCCAAATAATTCAAAATCCGAATAATCCCAACTTAACTAAATAAAAGCATAAAACTATAATGTGATCCTAAATGGAATTTTATAGTTCTAATGGAATTTCCAATGAAATTTTTATAAAACCGTAGAACTGTCGGTCGTAAAAGTCATCGCTGTAATAATTTTTCATAATTTGCAATATATACCGGTGTCAAAGAAAAAAAAAATGGAATCTTCAGAATTTTCAAAGAATTCAAAATCCAAACCGAAGTAATAACTCAAACGCCCAATCAGTTTGGGTTAGTTTTGTGTATGAATATGGGGCCTACAAGATCAAACCCTCTTATTTCACAAATAATTCGAACTCTTCCGATTTTAAGACAACGACTGTTGATCGCCGCCGACCTTCACAGCTTCTCATAAATATATATAAACTCTAAAATCTCACCAATACTAAACCCTTAGCCGGATTTCATCTTTCTCCATCGTGAAAAGATGCAACACGATGAGGTTATATATCATGTTCTCAGGCGCAATCAGTGCAGTTATATGGCCAAGTATGTCTTTTTATTTATTTATTTATTTATTTCCTCACTCTTCTCTTTGGTTTCGTCTGAATATCTGTTGATGAGTTTTTTCTTGTTCTGCTTTGTAGAATCGAAACCGGAATCTTCTGCAGAAACCCTTATAATGTAACCGGTATCTGCAACCGAACCTCTTGCCCTCTTGCCAACAGTCGCTACGCCACCATCCGTGAACACGATGGTAATTTCATAATCTGCAATTCTAATTCATCAAAAAGAGTCAAACTTTTTTGTCTGTGCTCGTGTCTTTTAGCTGAAAGATGGTTCCTTTGAATCATGTGTTGTGGTTTCTTTAGAAAGGAGTGTTCTTTGTGTTGTTGTTACGCAGGAGTCTTTTATTTATATATGAAGACTATAGAGAGAGCTCACATGCCAAAGAACTTGTGGGAGAGAATTATGCTGCCTAGAAACTATGAGAAGGCGCTTGAGCTCATTGATAAGCACTTGGTGAGAGCTGAGATTGATCGATCCCTTCCACATTTTGAGCTCTTTCTTCCTCTTTTCAGTCATGCTGATCCATTTAAGATCTTCTTCCGTTTCTTTATCGTGGCAGTTGTTCTGGCCCAAGTTGTTGCAGCACAAGGTTAAACAAAGACTGACCAAAATGAATCAGATGCATATTCGTATGAAAAACCTTGCTTTGAAACCAAGGTCTTGTCCTCTTTACGATAATGTTATTTTGATTCACAAGATGTCTAGTTTTTTTTCGTCTTGTTCTGATTAATACTTGGTGCTTTTGTTTCTCGAGATCACAGGGAGAAGATAGTGCCTAGGCCTAGGAGGAATATAAAGAGAGAGGCGAGAAGAGAGGAAAAGGCTGAAAAAGCAGCGGTCTTGGATAAGGTCACAAATTGTTATTTTTGGGTTTTGTTTGTATTCCTCACTTTAGCTCTTAGATTCTCATGAGAGTGCTGTACTTTTTTTGTTTTCCTTTTAACAGGCCATTGAAACCGAGTTGTTAGAACGTTTGAAGAAAGGCATTTACCCTGAGATGCTCAATTACCCAGAGCCTGACTGGAACAAAGTTCTTGATGTTGAAGAGGAAGTTGAAGAAGAAGAAGAGGTACTTTTTTTTTTGTCTAAGCATGGCTTGCATCAATTTGGTGGTTGTGTAATATCGGTAGTCACTAGTCCATCAAACATAGATGCAGCTTCCTTGTACTGATAATTTATTCATTAAACTAAATATCAGGAGCCAGAGGTTGAATATGTTGAAGGTTATGATGAACTCGAGGAAGAAGAAGAAGAAGATATGGAAGATTTCTATGGCTTCCCATCTAAGGAGTCTCACCTTGATGGTGATGATCTTGGTAAAATTCATCCTTTTTCGTCCTGTTTCTTACTTTTCCCTTCTCAACTTATGCATTTATAAGTATATAGCTTCGTTTGTCCATCAAAGTAAATTTCAGTCATGAACTCTCTGCAGACTCCGAAGATGAAGAGGATGATGACGATGATGCTGAGGAGCAAGTTGTGATTCATAGAAAGGGAAGAGCTTTAAAGAAGTCTGATAGTAATGGAAAGTCTATGAAGAAACCAAGAGTAGTTGTTGAGGTGAGATTCCACAAGTTGGCTTTTGTCGTGCATACTTTGTCTTCAATTTTCAATTTTATTTCTTACATTTTTGTATGTCTTCCAGGTCGAGCAAGAAAATGGAGATACGAGGCAAGCCCTAAAACGCCTGAAACTTTGAGAAGAAAGTAGAAGTATTTTTTGATAAATTTTGATTAGAGAAAGGTAAAATTTTCTTTGGCAGTTTAGGCCTTTGGTTTTATAGTTTCTTCTTATAAAAGCTAATATGTTACTTTTAAATCAAAACCATTTATTTGAAGCTACAATTTTGCTTTTGGAATTTTTACTGAAACTTGGGAAAGAAGAGGCCTTGTTCTCATTGGCGCTTGATAAAGTCCAATCTCTTCTTCTGAGTAATCACAACAGTCGACAATTGTCAGAACACAAGATGCCATTAATAAGCAAGGTTAAGACTTTAGAGATTAAGTAGCTGTGATCAGCTTGTCTACATAGTTACAGTACAAATTCTCATTAATTATGAATTAATTCAGAGTATTTGTGTGACAAGACCAAAAACATGGGCTTGGTATTGCTCAGAAAGTTACCGTAAACCACAAGTTAATTAAGGAAAAAACTCAGAAGTCAGAACTGTATCAGAGAGTAACTCTTCTATTTTCTTCTCCTTCAACTATTTGGTTGCTCTGATTGACACTATCTCAAATCTGGAAGAGAAGAATCTTGCTTTGTTTCAGATTTTGTCACTGTGATGATGCTCTGTAAGTTAAAGAGACACGTCGATCGATATCAATAGATTTTATCTGCACAAATGAATCATTTTTTGTTTTTTTTTGCCAATTACATCAATTTAACTGCCGATGAATGTAAAAGCACACACTCATATAGAAGAAATAGAGAGAGAGAAAAAAAAGAAGGTAAAATGGCGATTCAAAGAATGAAGCAGCCACATCGCTTTGCTTCTTTCGGGCCTTCGAACCATTGATCCCATGTCGCACTCACTGGCCCTGTTGTTCTGCAAGTAGTCACAAAAACCCTTCCAAATCAGAACAAATCATCTCACAGTCTAGAGAAATGAATATTACACAGAAAAAACGAAGGAAAGAGGCAAAACAGAAGTGGAATTTACTCCGGAAGAAGAGGATCTGGTTTGCTGTCCACACTGTCTAAGAACCTGCATCCATTAGAGAAACGAGTCGAGGTTATGGAACAATGATTCGTGAACCTGATACTGGATATGCAGAAGTTCGTTCTTACTCTTTGCAAGAAGCTGATGCATTATCCATCTTTTCAAGCTGCTCCAGCTCTTCCTGAATATATACAAATAGAGGAAGAGTCATGTACCTTAGCAACTTCTAAGAGAGCCAAAGACAAGTATTCAACTTCACAAATTGTCCAAACAGCTACGTGGACAAGAGCTTGACCACAAGGGATCAAGATACTAACCAAACCTGAATGAAAGATTATGCCTTTAACTTCCACTAGTTATTACATTTTTGGTTTCACTCCTCATCATTCTTGAACCTTCCTAATCTACTGTTCAATCAACAGCAGCATGCTTTTCGCAGGGGATCTACTCTGTCACACGGGTCGGGGTAGCATTTATACATCATAAGAACTCTCGTCAAGGAGAGTGTTCTAACAGTACATTTCCTAAAGTGAGAGAGTTCATTTCTATGGTTTCTTCTTCTACTACCTGCCGAACTCGATACAACACTATCTTCAAGCTAATGACACCTATAAGCTTTGAAGGTATAAAACAAAGTCGCCTTTCTCCACATCACATAAACAAATAGTACAAGAGTTTGCTTTAAACCCTCTTTTGATATCAATCAAGTCTTTCGGAATCTAAGAACCAATTTTGTAAATTTTCTGAAGAGATAAGTTAACCATAAAAAGTGAAGACACTACTAACTCGCGGGAAGCAACTCACACCAACACTTTTGCTATTGCTTGCTAATTCTCAAAACTAAAAGTTTCAAACTTTCAAATTCTCTACCATTGGAAAGAGCACAAAGATTGATCCAACACGATAAATATCAGACAATCAGCGAAAAAGGGTCTTTTTTTTTAAAGAGTAGTATACCTCTAAGAACCGAGCTTCTTGCTCGAGCCTTTTGACTTCGGCGTGGATCCTGTGTTTGCCTCTCGTGTCAACGACCCGCCCGGTAAGCTGACCCGACGAATTGGAGCTACCCGCTTCCATCAAAAAAAAATTCCCAACCACAAAACCAAAACTTTAACAACGACAAATAGTCTCGAAACCAACCCCAAAACCAAAACTTTAAAAATGACAGAGAAGAAAGACAATTTCTTTTTTTCAAAATGGGCTGCGACAATTTTTACTCAAAGACGGAAAAAAAAGATCGCCATCGATTATGCAAACTCATAAACCTTCACAAAACCCCATTGTTACTGGTTGGACACAGATTACAAGGATTGAGAAACAATCAGATCTCGAGAATTCCACAAAGAGATACACAGAGAGAGCAAGAGAGAGAGAGAGAATTGTTGGAATATAAGAGGAAAAAAAATTCAACTACTATTCGTTGGGTGACTTTGAAAAGAGCTTTTCCGATGATCGAAAGGGTCGAAGAGAAGGAAAAAAAATAAAGTTTTTGAGATTTTGAAAACAAAAAAGAAGAAAGGCGACGGAAAGAAGAAAGTTTACCTTTTTTAGTTGTAAAATGATATTATTTATATGATTTTCTCTTTTTGTCTCATCAGGAAAGTTAGATTTCGTTCACGCACGCGCCGGTTCGGTATTTTATGGGCCTGTTAGTGGCCCAATAAAGTGTAAATTTTGATAATTACGTTTTACCAACTTTGACTCTAATCTTTAATTCAAACTTTTATGCTAACTTAAGTCTTAACCATTCAATTAAATTTTTAAAACAGCAGGTCATGTTTTTTTTGGGTTTTTTTGACTCTAATCTCCGTTTCTTTATGGTTGGTTGGTTTGACCGCGCGTGTAGTAAAAGCGCGTAGACGAAGGAGTAAAACTGTAAAAACTGTTGGGTATGTCCGTATGTGTGAGACTATTTCTAGTCAACGTTTGACCATATTCGTTTGATGCCAACCTTAAATAGACTCTTTCACCCAAATAGATGGACCCAACCCAACCTCTGACTGCCACGTGGTTGCCTTCACGTCTTCTTTCTGTACGCTCGTTGCACTTTATCGCTCACTTTAATTTGGGCTATTACTTGAGCATTAACCCATTTAAAGGTTCAACAAGAGTTTTCATGAGGCCCAAAGAGACGCATGAACTAAAAGATACGATACGACCATATAAACGAGTGGAACAACACGTTACGGCTTTGAAACGTTAACACCGTATTCGAATTTCGGTCGGAAATATCTCCGATGATCTCCTTAACCGGTTGAAATGAATCGCACTCGAATGAGTTTGAATCATGTTTTTATTTGGCAGAAAATATAATCACTCTGTTTTCATATATAACTTTTTAGTAACGTAATATCTCGCTATCTAACAGCGGTTTTTGTTGAAAAGATTACGTACAAGGAGATGTTATGAGTTCTGATATATATGGCTCAAGGTTTTACTTTTAACAAATCAAGAATCATTCGCTGATATATTACAGCTCAAGGCTTAACTTTTAGTATTTCAAGAATCCCACAGTGATATATATCTAACAAGTAAAGAATTTTAAATGGAACAATTGTAAGGAAAAAAAAGAAGTAAAAAAGTCATTAGAGCAGCAACGTAAACTAAAGTTTTATAAAGGCTGGTCGCATACATTCCTATAACTTGAGATTGTAGTACACATTTTGAATTTCCGATGTCATCAAATAAAATAAAAAAACATAAGTTCCTAAAGTACTCAAGACTAGCATGAGCTTGTCGTCAACACCAACGAGAGAGTCTTGCCCTTATTTTTCCTAGTCTCTATTTATGTACCAAAAATCTGATTCTGGCTCTCACAGTCACACTAATCCCGAACTTCTTTTTATGACTATTGTATCAAAATGTCCAAAAAAGAAGGTGGGGGAGGGAGATAATAGCGTAAAATTAATATGGGGCCAAACCTAAAAACAGCCAAAAATGCAGAACCCTTTTTGCACATCTGATGTTTTACATCGATTTCGATTTCACGGTCACCTGAATGCCACGTGTCAGAACCCTTCTTTTTATGACTATTGTATCAAAATGTCCAAAAAAGAAGGTGGGGGAGGGAGATAATAATGTAAAATTAATATGGGGCCAAACGTGAAAACAGCCAAAGATGCAGAACCCTTTTTGCACATTTGATGTTTTACATCGATTTCGATTTCACGGTCACGTAAATTCCACCTGTCATGGCAGAAACTGGAAAAGCGATCGATGTCTCCCACTCGTACAGACGTCGGCCACACACAGACACACACCCAAAATTACAAAAGGGCAGAACAAATTAGGTCGGCCACAGAGAGAGAGAGAAGCTACTTCCCTTCGTAGACACGCAAAATTACAACTTTACCCACTCAAATCAAAATCAAATCACGAGAAAGAAGAATCAATCGAGTGAACATTAAAGAGAGAGAGAGAGTGACTGTTCTTATAAAAACCTTTTTTTCTTCTTCTTCTTCTTTTCATATCACCCGCTAATTTCGAAACCTCGAAAACAAACTCAGTCCCGTTCTTGAGATCGGAGAAAGAAAAAAAAATGGCTTCGCGTCTCGGAGTTTCCTTACGCGCCGCCTTGAGCGCGTCTCACGCTCCTCACTTTGACGACGGAAGACGGCGTGACTCCTCCTCTTTGGCGATCTTCACTGCACCACCGGCTAACCGGAAGAATCGAACTGGGAGAACCGGATTGAGGACTCTCAGGGTTTCGAACGAAGGACGCGAGTCGTACCTCGACATGTGGAAGAACGCTGTTGATCGTAGAAAGAAGGAGAAGGCCTTCGAGAAGATAGCCGAGAATGTCGCTGTCGATGGCGAGAAAAAAGAGGAAGGAGATTTTGAGAAGAAGAGCGACGAGTTTCAGAAGATTCTTGAGGTCTCCGTCGAGGAGAGAGATCGGATTCAGAGGATGCAAGTCGTTGATCGTGCCGCGGCTGCGATCTCGGCGGCCAAAGCCATTCTCGCCTCTAACAATAATTCAGTCGACGGGAAAGAAGGGTTTCAAGATGATGAGAAGAGCCAAGGAAGTGAAGACACGAAGGCTCAAAAAAATGCTAAATCAGGTACTTACTTAGTTACTTCACATAATCAATGTTGTTCTAGTAGAAGCCACTTCAGTTAATTATTGAGTTATTACAATCGATGTTGTCGGAATTTTTAAACAGGAATGTGGAGCAGAACAGTGTCTGTGCCTCGGTCTGAAACTTCTGGGTCGGAGACTCCAGGACCTGATTTTTGGTCGTGGACACCTCCTGAAGATAGTGAAGTGAGTTCTAATGGGAACGGAGACTTACAGGCTGTGGTCAAGCCTGCTGAGTTTCCAACCTTGTCAAATCCTGTAATGGAGAAAGAACCTTCAGCAGATTCTCTCTCGATACCTTACGAGAGTATGCTTTCTAACGAGAGGCATAGCTTTGTTATCCCGCCTTTTGAGTCTTTGATCGAGGTTAAGAAAGAGACGGAGACGAAGCCTAGCTCCGAGACTTCATCCTCGGAACATGACCTTGATGCCATATCGTCGGTAAATGCGGAAGAAGCGGCTCGTGTTCTTGACGGTTTGGATGAATCTTCGTCCCAGGGAGTTAGCCAAGACGGGTTGAAGTGGTGGAAGCAAACGGGTGTTGAGAAAAGGCCTGATAGTGTTGTTTGCAGGTGGACGATGATACGTGGTGTTACTGCTGATGGCGTTGTTGAGTGGCAAGACAAGTATTGGGAGGCTTCTGATGACTTTGGGTTCAAGGAACTTGGTTCGGAGAAATCAGGACGTGATGCGGAAGGAAACGTGTGGCGTGAGTTCTGGAGAGAGGCAATGATGCAGGTCAGTGAAGACTGAGCTCTACTTATACGTTACTTTAGAGACTTACATCTTGAAATTGTCTATTACAGGAGAATGGTGTTGTGCATATGGAGAAAACAGCAGACAAATGGGGAAAGAGTGGGCAAGGTGATGAATGGCAAGAGAAGTGGTGGGAGCATTACGATGCTACCGGAAAATCAGAAAAATGGGCTCACAAATGGTGCAGCCTTGACCGTAACACGCCACTTGATGCTGGCCACGCTCATGTCTGGCATGAGAGGTACTCAAAACCCTCTTTTTCATTAACACATAGCTCGAATGTTTTTGTAAATGTGTCTTGATTGGTTTTGAAACATCAGGTGGGGAGAGAAGTATGATGGGCAAGGGGGAAGCACAAAGTACACAGACAAGTGGGCGGAGAGGTGGGTAGGGGATGGTTGGGACAAGTGGGGAGACAAATGGGACGAGAACTTTAACGCGAGCGCTCAAGGAGTGAAGCAAGGTGAGACGTGGTGGGAAGGGAAGCACGGTGATCGATGGAACCGGAGTTGGGGTGAAGGACATAATGGTTCGGGTTGGGTTCATAAATACGGGAAAAGCAGTAGCGGAGAACACTGGGACACACACGTGCCGCAAGAGACTTGGTATGAGAGGTTCCCTCACTTTGGCTTCTTCCATTGTTTTGACAACTCTGTTCAGCTCCGAGCTGTTCGGAAGCCTTCTGATATGTCTTAAATCAAATCAAAGACAAAAGTTATTATTAAATAAATAACTTTTGGTACAGTGAGAATTACTTGTTCTTACTGGTTTGATAGGTGTTGCCTAAGTTTATGTGGTAAGGTAGTGTTATATAAATGTTGTCGACAAAAAGAAGATAGTGTTGTTATATAAATAAAACGTCTATTGATGTCATTCAAGTCACCGATAATTCATCGATCATGGGCACAAAGGATCCAATTCCTCAAAATCCTCCCTCCTCCGGTTCTCCGATGACCAGAAGCAATCTAATCAGTTTCCAACATTCTCCCGCCTGAGGTAAAAGAGAATGAACAACTTCAGTTTTCTTAGACAACAAGGATGGACCAAAAAAAAAAGTAAGATTAACTTCTCGAAAATTAGGGGAATCAACTTTTATCTTTCACATTTCGAATGAATTTACTAGACCTTGGGTGTCAGAGAGAAGATTATGGCATATTGATGATTGCATTATGTTTATTACCAACTACTTCTTTAGCTATACCAGACATAACTTCAGTTCCGTTGTGGGTCACTCTCAAAAACATCACAAACTGTTTATATTCAATATGAAAAATTAGTAGGATAACTTCAGACTTAGGTCTAATAAATCATGGTCAGACCTTTTGCAGCTACTCCTGCGTTTCAAATCACGTTTGAGATGTGGATGACCCTCTAAAAAAACTCGAAGAAGTAGACCAATAAAACCTACGCAAAATAATCCGAATGATGCAATGGATTTTGATATGTTACATAGTTCTTTTTTGAATTGTCTTATGTAATTTTTAATTTAGGGTACGATCGTATATACGGACACTCTATAGAGATGTCATTCATTATCTACATTTATATTTGCCGAACCAAAAGTTCAAAGGTATTAAGACAAAATATAAAAAGCAATGACATTAAACTGGGTCACCCCAACTTTTAATAAGGTTAGCCATTGTACTACTTTTGACTTTACAAAATCAAAACGCATCCAAACACAACACGTAAGCTTGTGTCATTACTGGCTTTATGGTATATATACTATATACCATATTGGCACTTTATAAGTTAGTATTACTAAATTCAAGAATGCGATTGATTACTCAAGCTATTGTGTATTTAATTTCTATAAATTAGCTAACCACTAGGTGCTATCAAGACCATATAATCAGAAAAGAATCATTTAAATGACTGTATATGTGTATTGAATTCATCATTTCCTGCCTTTAACATATTCAAATGTCAACATGCTGTGATAAAGGACACGTTCGATACTGTTGAATTTAGGGATTGGGAATCAACCCTTGTATTAGTTTGAATTTTTAGTCAGGAAACTAAATTGAATATTAATAAAAACCGATTTATATCACAGTTTAAGTTTTGATTTAGTTGGATTCGATGCGATTATTTGTAAAACTCATAAGTTCTATACAGGTAAAGATTAAAAGAAATATCCCTCTCTTTTGTACGAGGCTATAAAGGATTTTCGTTTCAGGTCATGCTTATTTCATTATATAAATATTACCGAATAGTATATATACATTGGTATATTTTGTGTGTTGGATTTCGTCCAGCGCTATGTTTTGACTTTTTAAAAAATTACGCATTATATTTAGTCCATTTTTCTTTTATAATGGTTGATTGATTATGAAATTATGATGATTTCGGACAAGGTCAATTCAGCTTAGTCAACAAGTTTAAGCATGCACTAAAGAGGTCGGTGTCACTGTGTAAAAAGTCTATACCGTGGTGTAGGATTGGTGTTTTACGATAGTAAAATACTAAGGAAGATGATTAATCATGAACTAGTAATTCTTGTTTAGTGAGGAATTGTCTTGTTGATTTAGATCATAGATCAATAATTTTTTTTTTTATGCCTAATGATAACACATACGATGTGATTGTTAGATTTGGTGGCTGCTTTTACTATGTAAGTTTGGGAAATAAGACTTGATACTTATAAAAAATGGAACATCACATAGCTCTTTGTGAACATGCATATGAAATAATTCTGAACAAAAAACTTGAGGCTTAAGAGTATGTTTGTTTATTGGTTTATGACATTCATGTGGCAAAGAACATATGTTAAAAGTCTAGGTTTTATGAGAAGTGTAAAGTTTTGATGGTATAGAATGAACGTTTAACTTTATATATAAGTGGTGTTACCACTAATGACTAAATCTTTTGTTAATTATATCATCAAATATTTTTTATTCTTTAAGGAACCACTTTCTAAGTTTTTGTTTTTCAAAACTATGAACACTCAAGTGATAAAGTATCTAATGATCTAGCCACATTATTACAAACACTCTTGATTTATATTATAAACACATAGTCGTACTGTATGGTGGATCTACGACGTGAAAGGGTCGGCGAATCGGCAGTGATCTGATTTAGCCCGGGATTTTTTTTTTGTTTAAGGAATCTTTTTTTTTACAGGAAGAATGTGTAAAACAAAAAATAATTAGGAAAAAAAAGAAAAAAAAGGATCGACACGTTTTCCGGTAAAGCAAGTGCTTGGTCTACAATTTCAATGCCTTTTGTCTCCTCATCATCTACTCTTACAGCTGTCGAACCCACACCCATATTTATAAGTATTCACATAGATACTATCATTTTCTTGGGTTAATATATTATGTACATTCATTTGTAGTTACGAATTACATAATTCACACAACCATCTACATTTTATTATTTCTTGACATTATATATGATTATATTCGACCAAAAAAAATATTTGCATTCTTTTTAAACATCATGTTTAATTTTATCATATTACCTGACTAGACCATGTATTCAACAAAGTTGCAGTGACGATCAATGATCGACCGTATGGTATACTGTATACCCAACTCATGGGATGACTTATCTAAAATTATATACTTTATACCATTTTTTATTGACAACATATATCTATAATATTAGACTGAGAAAGGAAAAGAAATAGTAGTAATTAAACGCATTGTTTCTGGAAACTAAACCGTGTCCACGATTATATCAAATAAAAAACAATATATAACTCTCGAGAAAATTGACGTGATGCTGAACTTCAACGTAGCCAAATAATTTAGGAGAACAAACTTGTTATTAATATATTGATGTGTGATTTTTCTACGCTAAAATGAGTTGTTAAAAGAGTTTCAATCAATTCACTATCGTTAACCTAAAAAATATCACACCTGACTCGTTCGTATTGAAATCTTTTTAAGGAAATAATATTCTGAGTCATGTGACTTGAATTAAAATTTCCAAAGAATTTATTTGAAAATGATTTTAAAAAGTTAAAAAAAGGAAAAAGAGTGGAAAAAAGTGAATGAGTCCAAAGCATGAAAGTCTAAACCAAAGACTTCTAC
>VHIU01000063.1:0-55304 GCA_010577795.1 Isatis tinctoria | reverse complement strand
ACGGTCGAATAAACAAAGAATTATAGTTAGGAAGCTATAACTGTTCAGTCTTTTTTATCAACCACTCAAAATTTGCTAGGAAGCTAGAGTTTTTTTTTTCTTCTATGAACTTTAGGAAGCTATAGTTTGGAGTTTAACCATCTTTTTATGTATGTCTGTTGTGTCTAAACTTTAGGTACGGGAAAAAAAAAAAAAAAGAACCCTTGTTGTGTTTTTAATTTTTATAGCTAAAGAGGTACTGTCCATTCAAACGAGCTCTTCAAATTTTAAAAACAAACAACATAGCTTATGAAATTATGGCCAAAAAGGTGTGTAAGTTGTGGCATGAAATACCACATCACCCAATTTAATACCATGATTCTATACCTAAATGACACTTGCATGATTCTTTCCATCCATATAATTACTACCAAAAAGGGCAAAAACCTAATTCAATTTATAATACGTACATCTCTGATCTCAGGATGACTCCATCTTGATTTCGTACCGAATGGATGAGTCTATATTAATTAAACAAGGTTTTAAACCAAAACCATATTTCCATTGGTTCGGAGGATGAACAACACTTCACAGCAGAGATGAGCGAGGAGTGCAAAAGCATAGGAACACCAAATAGAAATGAGATTGGCGGA
The DNA here is from genome assembly GCA_010577795.1 of Isatis tinctoria. Classification (NCBI taxonomy): domain Eukaryota; kingdom Viridiplantae; phylum Streptophyta; class Magnoliopsida; order Brassicales; family Brassicaceae; genus Isatis; species Isatis tinctoria. The sequence continues at coordinate 54,672 of VHIU01000063.1, read as the reverse complement.
TTTAAGATGATGGACTGTGTGTAACAAATAGTGGGCTAGGCCCATTTCAGACGTATTGATTTCCTACTTGACCCATCCCAAGTATTCGTCAAACACATGTAAGGTCTTTTCTCTCTAGCTGGGCTTTTTTTTTTTCTAGGAAATTTGTATCGCTTCTTAAAAAACTATGTATTTTGAAAACTTTTTTTTTCTTGCTTTTAACTTTTGAAATAAAAAAAGTTTTTTTAAAAAAAATAAGAAAAGGTTAAAAAAATATTAAACAGCACAAAACCTACAGTATGTTCACGTTAGAGTGATTGGTTCACTTAATTCAGTTTTTCATCGAATAACATAATATTCGGTTGCGTCGGCCACACTATAAATTTAGTTCCCGGACTGGTTGGTCTTGAAGAATTGCATATAATTCTATATATGCATCTACATGTGTGTGTATGTGTTGTGATATTGACGTACATGTGCTGCTGCTGCTATACTGCAAATGGATGAGAGTGACGAGAAAATAACGGTAACATGAAAACTGAAAGAACAACACTATCCCCAACGACAAAAGTCAATAGTTTCTTCTTCCACATTCAACCATTTAGATATTCAACATTGTTCCAAAGCTCACATCACATGGCCTGCTGAATCCAATATCTCTTCCATATACACTGTACATACCCTTTTCTTGTATTGGCATGTATATATACACACGCACACACAAAAAATACCAAAAATAAAAAAAAATATCTTAATGAAAATAAAACCCAAATATAAAACTATGTAAACAAAATCATTTGTCTTATATATACATAATTGACCAGTGAATACAGTTTAAATGAATGAAAGAAAGAAAGAAGCATTTGGTTCATGGGCGCGGAGATTAATATAAGCTTTCATATCAAAACTTATGGTAATGTGGAAAAAGAAGTGTTTATAAGAAGAATAATAATCCCCTGATTATATGGATATCATGTAAATAAAAGTAAATTGATATGAAATTTTAATATATTTTGACGTTTGAAATTTAATATCAGAATGAGCCAAAGAAAAGTGTAGTTTTTTTTTTTTTTTTAACTTAAAAGAAAAGTGTAGTTGATATTGTTGTTAGGCAAATAAAAAAAATATACAAATGAACAAAAGGTACATGAGCTAGAACGAGTCGAGAAATGAGTTCAGGATATATATCTTTTTTATCACGCATCACGAATTTTTAACTAATGATTGTAACTTATAATCAATGTTCAAAAGTATCGAAGTACCAAAAAATCAGAGAGTAATTTAAAAACTTAACCTTTGAAAATATATTTTTAATAAAATAAGTATTTAATTATCATAAATCACTAAATATTTTTAAAATCATCAAAAGTAGTTTTTGTTGCTATATAGAAGCTGTATTAATGTCTGCAGGAAACAAAGAACTTCAACGGATGAAGAGATAAGGAGGGAACAAGGATCCCATGGAGTGCGGTGAATGGGAATGACAAAAAGTCTCTTTCCTTTTGGAGTGTCAAATGTAACATTCACTTGCTCCAAAACCGCGTCCAACTTAGTTTTCTTCAACTTTTACTCTTCTAAATCTTTTTCTTTGTTTTGCCTTTCTAATATACAAATTTGAATCCGGGTAAGACAACGATAATATCAGCACACATCACCTAACTATGTCCTTGTTAGTCTTAGGTTTAAATTCATTGATTAGAGTTTTTTATCTTTAAACCATTTAATTTGTAATTATGTTGTATTATCCAGCTGTGTCGCGTGTGTGTAAAAGTTATAGAAAAGAAGCAATGTTTTAATTGGTAACTGATAAATATGACCGATGAACATTAAAAGTATGGGAAATATAAATAACTATAGAATAAATTCCATTCTGTGATATTTTCAGCATTTCATTTTATAATGTGAGATAATATATGTGCATTATGAAATATATAATTTTGTTATTTAGCATTTTTTAAAAAATGTATATGTGATGCCTCAGAAAACGAAATACAAATTTTCTACATTGTACAAATCGAAGATTTTTTGTTTAAGTGGTATGTAAAAATAAACTTGATTTTCTTCTATACGTATATCTATAATTTTTTCTACACAGGATTTTGACATTTTGGACCAAATCAGTGAATGTAACAATTTACGCGTCGACTATATATGTACACGATGATCCATAGCATTTTTTTTTGTTTATCTGACATGATTATCATAATTTGTGATTTCCTGATCTTTAAAGTCATAACCTATCTTACTTCGTCGAAAACGATCTAAGAATTTGAGCAGTTTATACACTAAGTGGAATTTGTGCCAACAATTAGCAACGTTCAAACCCAATAACTGAAATATTAGAGCAAACATTTAGTACTTGTTTGTTATCTCCGCTCGAATTGGAAAGGAGAGGCGACAACAGATTCCATTGAAAAGAATATGTATAAGATGAATTTTCCTTTGAGGTTTTATTTTTTAGTTCCGACATAATACAAAACATAAAGGCAAACAAACTTGATATAATATACCATTATATGTAGATATTTTGTATTTTTCCCCAATTTTCGAAATGATAATTTGGAAAATTTGTCAACATAGATTAGATTCTCCTGTACCAAGAACATAAGAATGCATAGATAACACCAAAAGCTACTGCATGTGTGTATGCAAGCTGAGGAACAACGTCTCTGAATCCTCCAAAGTCCATGTTGAATAAACTTCAGCCATTATTATAATTTATAAAAATAATACTAGAATATATATACATATGATTATGATTTTATATGTTTAAATTACATCTGTTCTATAGAATATTAGTTTTGTTGTGACCTTTTGTTGAGGATTCAATGGACCCTCCATATTTGCATGTGACTGAGTATGGAGTGGGCCGAGAGAATGGCGGTCTTTGATATGGACGCCACCTTATTATTTCACATTTATCTACCAAATTAATTTGTTTATGTAATTAATCTGTTTGTCAAATTTATTTCTTCCAATTAAAGTACAATTTGTCGTTCTAACTTAAAATTATATATTTTTATAAATCACGAAATCGTTGGCTAACGCTTTATTCAATCCAATACATGTATTTGTAAAAAAGTCGCTAGAATTAAATGCACAAAACAAGAGGCACAATACGTACAGTTCTCTGATTTAGGTGAACATATAAATAAAATGTAGGGGCTATGAAGTACTAGATAGTATCTAATTTGTTACGATAACCTACTATTTCATCATTTGGAAAGTAACACTCCGAAGTTTCTAGTCCATTCTACTATTGAGTTGACAAGCTTATCTGAATTTAATTTTACAAAACTTATTTGTATTACCACAATTTTACTTAATGAGCTAATTAAACATAAACTTATTTTTGTTAGCAACTTTAGTTGAACACGAATTGGTTGCAGTAGTGTAAATATGTTTCCAGTATTACAAGAATTTTTACGCAATTTTCAAATTTCGTAACAAATATTTTTGAAATATTCACACGAATTTTTAAACTACATTGGACTTCATGCTGCAAAAATGTATACACCGTTGCCCAACTTTATCTCATTCATCTTTCTCGTTATCGGCGGCAATTGTTTTTTTTTTTTTTTTTGTCAACTCTGATCACATGAGAAATATAAGAGATATGATACATTTATCTAATCAATCAAACAACTCTGTTAATAAAATTCATGTATTATTGGAGAAATTAAGTTATTAAAGAACTGTTTTGCATCAATGCCTCTATTTACATCCCAAAAAATGCGCTTATTATATACAGACTGATTTGGGTAATATAGTTTACAGCTGAATGCAGAAAAGGACATGAATCACAATCAACCCATTTCATCACCCATGTTTATATATGTCGTAGTAGGTCCCACGTCACGCGTTTACGTCTTGGGCCCCACATTTTTATTCATAATTCTTGTCTGATTTTCCCATAACTTTGTATGTAGTCCCAAACAACTAATTTGTGTATATTATCGACTTTTTTTTTCCTCCAATGACAATGTCGACAAAACCAAATTAATATATGTAATATGATCCACCAAACATATGATGACCCTCTGTTCTCTATATAAACAAACAATTTAGACATTTAATAGTGGATGATGTAATTTGTTAGTTCATATTCATAAAGTTGTGCTTGATAGGAGTTTATATCCCGGGTGAAAATCTCGCATGCTTAAACTAGCTAGAGCATGAAATTTCGTAAGAATCTTTTTACATCAGGTACAATTTATAATTTTGTTACCTAGAATCTATCTGAATGAGCCTTATATAGTCATGTTTTGTTCATGCCATGCATTTGGTGATAACTGATAAGTATTGATTTCTCTCTCTCTCTTTCAGAAGTATGGAGCTTAAAAATTAGAAGGATAACCACACTACTCACACGTGCCAAAACAGTCGCAAAGAGACAAAATTAGCAATTCAACTTAAACAAAAACAGTCTTTGGAGCTCCCCACTCCCACATGCTAATTTGCTTCACTTTTGTTATAAAAATGAGTATGTCTTCTCAAAATAAGTATGTCTTATGCATGGCATGAGTTACCTAGTACTAATAGCTAAGAAATCCAAATCATTTATTAAAAAAATAAAATTACTGGCTTATATTTTAGTACATCATTATTATACTCACAAGTCACGATTGGCAAAGTCGATCATGGAACTTACTGATGCCAACGCCTCTGGAGAGCTAATTTTCCTCTTTTCCTGTTTCTTACGGCATGATTAGTTATCAGGGTTAAAAATGATTGATTATCTTAACATTTACCAAAAATGATTAATTATTAATAAAAGTTAATGACCTTCTAGTGGTTTTTCTTGTAGTCATAATTGCGGTCTAAGATTCTTCCATCAATTTGTTACTGGATTGACCCCAATTATGTTGGCACTTGTCATTTCGATGGATCCATTCTAACAGCACTCTTTTGCCCAACATATTTTTCTAACACCTTCTATTCCAATTACTTATGACTCTTGCGCGCGCGACATATTTTTCTAACACCTATTCCAATTACTTACGACTCTGAAAGGATATATTGTTTGAATTGGAAAATCTATACTATTAAAACTGAAGCACACATTTTGACCTAACCTTTATAGATATAAGATATTACATATAATGTCATTGTCTTTTAGTTGTTTTCAAAATTTTCAAATGTTCATTAAGGGTAATTTAGTCAAATAAAATATGCTAATTATGATTAAAATTTAAATCAAAAATTAAATCAAAACCAAATCTTAGAATATATTTTTAAATCAAATAGAATCAAAACTTCATTTTAAAAAATTTTAAAATATTCAATTTTAGATTTTATACAATAAAATCTTATACAAGAAAATTTGATTATATATATATATATATATTTATAAAAATGAGTTTTATAAAACTAAGACTCAAACAATAATTATTTTTAATAGCAAGATAAATATTTTACTTTAATAAAAATTAATAATATTAGAAATTAGATTGATATATTTTCAATTTAATAAAAAGGTAAATATTTAAAATTATTCAACATTTATATTCTTTGATTACATAGTCAACGGGTTGAGATTAATATGTGTTGTGATTGAACTGATTGGAATTATAACATAATCTAAAATAAATAATTTTTTCATTTCTTTCATTTTTTCAAAATTGGAAAACATTATTATTAATTGTGAAAAATTAAATTATTAAATTAATTTTTGATATATCAAATGAAAAGATGTAAATTCTGTAATATATATCTTACTTAAATAAAAGTTAATAATATTAGAAATAGATGATATATTTTCAATTTAATAAAAAGGTTAATATTAAAAATTATTCAATATTAATATTATTCGATTACAAAGTCAATAGGTTGAGATTAATATGTGCTGCGATTGAACGGGTTGGGATTATAACATAATCTAAAATAAATATTGTTTCTTATCTTTCATTTTCTTCAAAATTGAAAAAAAAAAATCAAATTAATTGTGTAAATACTAAAATAAATTATTAAATTATTTTTTGATCTATAAAACGAAAAAATTAAAATCCTATAATATATATCTATATATATATATATATTTCATAAGTATAGTTAAATTATTAATTAAAGTGCTAAATGTAAATAAAATAACTTAATATATAAATTATCTTAAATTTAGAATTAGATTATGAAATACTTTTAGTCTGATAAATTTTAAATATTATCAATTACTCAATATTTATTTTATTTGATAATATGATGGAAGGGTTAGGATTGATGATATTTACGAATTGATGTTTATTGTAAGGTTAATTATCAAACATGCAAAGTTTTTAAACAACTGTGTAATGAGTTACGAAAACAAAAACATAGTACCTATTTTAGAAAAAATAGTTAACACATCTAAAATTCTTAAATATATAAATATATTATTTAAAATAAATAAATATCAGATTTTTTTAAAAACAAAATAAAGCAAATTAAAAATTAAAAAATATAGAAATTTTTTCAATTAAATTAAATTTTTATCAGAAATATATTCTCGTGCGGGTCAAAATCTAGTACGTTTTAAAATACTTGCGACTAAATATAATTTACAGGTTTTTGATATTTGGTGAAGCATATAATTAATTTTGTTTTACAAACTTTATATCACAAAGCTAGTAGAACAAAAGAGAAAAGTTACCAAAAATACATCCATATACATATGAGAATCCACAGACGAACTGGTTGTCTGATTATAGAATGTGGCATTCCCCATAAAAATATCATACTATAATAATACTGAAATCAATATATCTTGTATAATGAATATTATTATTATTCCTTTTCCCCTTCGACTATCATCTAGTAAACTACTGTACACTCAGAAATCATGGGTATGACCAGAAAACATGAATGTTTGTTTCAAGAATAACCTAAAATAAACAAAAATATATACATATTATAGAGAATAGTGGAAGATGGTTTTGGTGTTTGATTGAGTCATTATCGAATCCTCACATGGGCGAAGAATGGTGATGAAAGAGTCCCGCTAGTCATCAAACTATTTTCTTTTGCTTCCAATTATTATTGTTATTATTATTAATTAGTTGGGGGAAAAATCTAGAAAAATTTGGCAGTATCTATGATATACAGATTTGTGATGATCAAACCCATGTGAAAATGTGTACAGTGGGTTGAAGTTTCACCGCAGCCAAATCTCTTTGGATCCAACTTGTTCACTATTGGAAAATAAAGGAAATTGACACATACATATATAATATATATATGCTATATGTATGACAGTTAATAAATTTATAGCTATTAATTTATTTATTTCTAGCTGAAGAATTAAATGTCCACTTATAACCTAGGATACTGGATATATATATATATATATATATAACTTAGGAATTAGGATAGAACTAAAGATATGATCGAAACTAGTCTTATAAGAAAACTATTTTATTATGTACATCAGTATATATGTAAAGAGTTTGATAAATTGGTTGTGCATAAGTCTTATTCTCTTTCAAATGAAAGTACGATAATACTTTCCAAAAACATCGTAAATATTTCCCTGCATACAGTTTAATTAGTATATTGTACTAGTTTCTAAGCTTTTAATATGCACTAAAACTATACAATATGTGAGAGTAATAGATAATCCATTTGCCCATGTCGCGGCCATTACGAATACAACAAATGAGTTTAAATTTAAGAACACATAAAATTTAGCATAGGTCTCTCTCACTCGCTGATGTCTGTCATCAAAAACAAAATCAATGAGATTTTCTGGGTCGTATAATTGGTAATGGTGTGGGTCCCAATTAGGACCAAATTGATTGCCAGTTAATTTCGCAAATAAATTAATTACACAACAAAAGCATCTTTCACTCTCTCTCTCTCTTACGAAGCCAACAGTACTTATAGCCAACCTTCACTCTTCCAAAAACGCTCCTTCACTTCCACACATTCCTTTTCATCACTTTCCTCTTTAACATTTCCACAAACACTTTGATAAACACACAAAACTCACCTGAACCCTATTCTAATGGCACGACCACAACAGCGGTTCCGAGGCGTGAGACAGAGACATTGGGGCTCTTGGGTCTCCGAAATTCGTCACCCTCTCTTGTAAGTCACTCACAAAATTACCAAAGTACCCTTATCTTTTTTTTTTTCGTCCTTCAAAATTAGAATCAAGAAGTTACGGTCTAATTCGTTTTATTTTCTTGTTTCAGGAAAACAAGAATCTGGCTCGGGACTTTTGAGACGGCGGAGGACGCGGCAAGGGCATACGACGAGGCGGCGAGGCTAATGTGTGGCCCGAGAGCTCGTACCAATTTCCCTTACAACCCAAACGCCGTCCCTTCTTCCTCTTCCAAGCTCCTCTCCGCCACTCTCACCGCTAAACTCCACAAATGCTACATGGCTTCTCTTCAGCTGACCAAACAGTCGCAAACGCAGACGCAGACGCAAGCGCAAACGCAAACGCAGAACGTTAGGTTACGGCCGTTATCCTTACCGAACACTGACGGCGTCATGAATGTGATGGCCGACGGAAATCATTATAACAGGGGAGGAGTAACGGAGACGATGACGGAGATCAAGTGGGAAGACGGAAACGCGAATATGCAACAGAACTTCAGGCCATTGGAGGAAGATCACATCGAGCAAATGATCGAGGAGCTGCTTCACTACGGTTCCATTGAGCTTTGCTCTGTTTTACCTACTCAGTCGCTGTGAGAGACGGCCCTGTCGTTTTAGCGTAATTCTTTTTTTTTTCTTTTTTTCCTTCAACCAGACGGCGTTGTCATGAGAGTAGTAGTGAGGAGTACTACTCAAGTAGAAGAAGAAGAAAAAAGGGCTAATTTCAAGACATTTTGATCTGAATTGGCCTCCTTGAAACACTCATTCCAGTTTCTACAAGAGCAATCGATCATATGCTATGTATTGTATAGTATCTTTATGATATGGAAAAAATGTTATCAGTTTCTTAATTTGCATCATTTTCTCCATGTGAACCAATTTGGATCATGAGTATCGTATACGATATTTATGTTTTGTGTTCGTGTGTGAATAAGTGGGGATCATATGTACTGAAAAGATGCAACATTGGGAAGAAAGATAGCAAGAGAAGAGAGAGATGAGAGTTTTGTTAAGGGTTTGAAAATTTTGTAGTTAGCTTTTTGGTTTTTGTTCCATGCATGTTTTCATTTTTCAACGGTGGGCCTTGGTTTTCTTTCCTTTTAAAAATTCTATATCTGCCCTCTCTTTTATTTTTTCCTTTTTAATTTGGGATTGCTGCTAAGTAGAAATAACGTAACTGTCCCTACCTGTGGCCTAACACGACCATCGAACTAACTTTTCAAATGGAGAGATTTGTGTTTTTCGTATACATTAGGATAGAATTACAATGGTTAGCTATACGACTCCGATCCTCAAAAGCAATAGAAACCCGACCGGCCAAAAGAACATATTCGGCTCAAAGCCTATAATAAAAACCAGAACCCGACTGGAACACGATATAAATTCATAAATTCACTGGGTGTAAGAAAAAAATAAGTTTCTTTTTTTTCTTCTTTTTTTTGTGAGTTTTGTTGTTTTATTGACGTTTCGACTTTCGAAATATTTTGTTTCCTTTTACACAAAAATTTGTTTTTTCTTGCCGGTTTAATATGTGTGCAACCGCAATCACTACAACGTCTTACGGATGCTTGCAGATCAACCAATCAAACCGACTGTGAAACAACTATAATCACACTTCACCGTTTCATCTATACAATTGTAACTGCATCAGTAAAAGATTTAGACTTTCGCACCCACTATAATACGGTAGCTTCTCCACTCCGATCGATTCTTCTTGCATGCATATACACGTTATCAGCTGTTAGCAACAAGCCAAAAGGCCCAAAACTTTATCAAAATAATTGAATTAAGAGAATGATTACTCAGTATATATGGTTAATTAGCTCGTTACGATATACCAGTACACATGCAATGCACCTGAATTGCAGCACACAAACGATTTGACGTTAGGAATTATATGGATCCAAAAGATTTCTTGTCCCTTTATTTGCATGCTATAGATGATAATTTATAAATCGAATAATTATGAAATAAAGAAAGTAGTATTGTATAACTTATGATGATTATATATATAATCAAAATAAATAATTATTTGATAAGCTTTTGGCTTTCCTCTGAATGAAATTTTCTTATCGTCTTTTGTATGCTGCTGATTTAAACTGTGTAAAAAAGAACATTCTTTTGATTTGTTAATAAATTTAACGTTATACCACAAAAAATGTATGGTATGTATAATAAATGAGAAAACCGATGGAAGATTTTTGTAAAAAGTAGTCTTCGACGATGTCACAAAAGCCTACAATTTATAAGGTTGACAAAGAAGACAGAAAAGCTAGAACAATTAACCAGTGGGGTTAGCCTAGTTGATCTTGAGAGAGCTAGAACAATTAATCAGTGGGGTTAACCTAGTGGTCTCGAGGGAGCTTCGTCCTCGATACGGACCGGTTCTATTCCGGCTGGCCACACGGTTATGAGTTATGCTTTCGATTCATTTGAATACTCAGGAGATGATCTATCTGTGGGCTGTACTTCTACCCGAGAGTTAGGTCTGGTTCCAATAGTAGAACAATTTCCTTTCAAAAAAAGCTAAAACAATTTAATTGTACCATATAATCTCACATAAATGCTACGATGGGAAGCCAAAAGCAATTCTACCTTCTTTTAATTAAAAATCTATTAAGAACCAAGCTAATTAACTCAGAGTTCTGTAGGCATGCATGCGATTAGAATTGATTTGGTAACAACTGAAATATTGACTACGTGACAATGTATATATTAGTCAGCCACTATAATACTCTCTGAGAACCATTAACATCTAATAAAAGAAGAGAGATAACCAGTTATATGGGACAAAATTTGTCAAACAATAGTATTGAGATAGATTAGAATCTTAACGTGATATTATGTTTTAGATTGAGGTCTTTATCGAATGGAACTTACAATGATTATTCGACGTACCTGTTTGGAAATTGATTTTGTTTGCCCACAACCTTTTTAAAAAAGTAAATAAATAAATAAAGAGGAGGAAATTATAAAAGCGTAGTTTTATTCTAATTATTCTGTTTTCTTAAAGCATTTTGAAGCAGCAAAGGTGAGATTTTAAATAACGGGCATGCTTGTGAGTTCATCATCATTACTTCTTTGAACTTCTGTGACCCTTTTTTTCCTTTGAGGAAGGTCCTTTTCTATTGTCCCAATAAAAATTTCACTGCACTCACCAAATAAAGAATGAATATATAGGTAAAAAGTACTAATTCATATGAAAATGCAATTTGTCCATTCTTGTTATATAACACTGTTTATTTCGTATTTATCTCGTGTTAGTGCATGAAAATGTATTTTGTTCACCCAAATTTTAACAGAAGTATTGCATGTACATTTGTGGTTTTTGTTCTTGAGCTTATTCCTAATACATCGTTAGTTAAATGTGTTAGTTAAAAATACGTGTTGAAAATAAATCCTTGCGCAAAACAGAAGAGTCAGCAGTGGAATTGGAATTTGGGACCGGTTGAGGTATATATCAACAGTGTCAGCTCAACATTGTTCGTAGTTTTTGAGCAACATTTTTTTTTTTTTCAAAATATATTTGAGGAGAATATTTGTTTACAGAAGTTGAAGTTTGGTATTTTCGATATAAAAGTTGTAGTTGTACCTCCCTACTTAATCAATGTAACAGACTAACAGTTGATCTATTTTTTCACAAAAAATATCTACGTACTGTTGCAGAAAATTATTGATTAATATACGTGAAAAACCTTAAATAACTATCGATATGAAACGAAAGAAGTATATCTGACATGTATGTCTTTTTGTTTTATTTTTATTTTTTGGGTTTGGAACTAGGCGTAAACCTGTTACTTACATGTACAGAAAATCTTAAAAGCTGTTTTATGTGGAGAACACTTCCACGCTAATTGTTTTACAACAACCAAACGAGCGAACTTATAAAAAATTACAATTATGCTTAAAAGTAGAATGGGAGACAAAACATATTAATTGCAAAATCCTAATTCTGAATCTGAAATAAAGTTGATTTAACGACAGTTAGAAAAAGAAAGTTATTGTTTTGAAATATTTTTATTGAAATTTTCAGTTATTAATTTTTTTCAAAAAATTATTCAAATTTTATAGGATATCTATTAATTTTTTTTGATGGATTTTTTATTAATAAATAATATTGGATTTTTTTTGGACTAATATCCAATAAGTAAAGAATTTGTTAGAATCTTAAAGTATTTTTGTCAAAAATATTTGAAACTTCTTTATTATAGAAACTGCTATTTTCTATATATATATATTTTGTAGTGCTTTAATGATTTACAATAAATTTAAAAATTTTACTGATAACTATTTTTTGTTTCCAACTTGCTAATTTTTTTCATTGATAGGTATAAACGAAAAGTGTGACATGGAGAAGATATCTATCAAAGTTGTCGACAACTAGTTTACCACAACTTTTACCCCTATGAATCTTGTGAGTGAGATAGATTTTTACATATATATACACATGAGAATGCGTTCATATAAATATACTACAATCAATGTAAAAGTATATCGAAAAATAAAATAAAATAAGGAGGAAAGTAGTCAAAGGCAATTATGGAGAAGAGAATGATGGTGTTGAGTAATGTAGAATCTCATGTGAAGTTGTTGGTTCGAAAAACCGAAAACGACCAAAACATGGCCTTATGTGGTGAAACTCCTTTTCAGTGTTTTCACTAACATTCAGTTCCTCGTCGTTTTATTTTGTGCGTGTGTTTTTCCGGTCACTAACAACTGTGTATTTTGAAAAGCTTTTTTCTTCTTACGTATAGTATGGAGGTAATAATACCACATTTTATGCAATCAATGGTAATAAGGTTGTCCAACCCAATCAAAGCTGAGAATGATACTTATAGTTAGAAGAAATCACTAGGCTATTAATTTTCGCCGTGTATATTCAATAGCCATTTCCCAACAAATTCCTTTTTTACGCTAAATAATTGCTTTTCTTCGAAACATACATTTGTAAAATTTAAAATCTGGCTGATAACATATATTGCAATATAATAACATATACACACACACATTTGTGAGTTTAATTTTTAACTTTAAACAGCTTTGCAGTAATATATAATTAAAATATACAAATATTTATGTAGCATTATTTTTTAAACTCTATAGCTTTTTGCAAATTTGCTAACTATTACCGGTAGTTCCAACCAACCAAACCTAAACTGTGAATTCAGGAAATAATGCTACAGATTTTGAACACAAAATAAGAAAATATTAATACATTTACTTCAAGTCCTTCAATTTTATATAAATTTACGGGTCTCAAAACATAAAAATTTCAATATAGTGTATTTGTTAAATTTTCATTTCTTTAGTTACATGTACCAATTCAAGTTGTTATGTAGTGTTTTAAATGTTTTAAGTTTTTATACTTTTTTACATGTCCCAATTTTCTAGAAATTGCCTTATATAGGCTCCTATCGCTCCCGTTCTTGAGCGCAGTAATACGCACATACGTGGATTGTGTTTTTTTTTTCTTTTGTCAAAGCACATACGTAACTGTTTCCTCCCTCATAATTTGGCATTCATATAAGCAGCATGTGTGTTAAATTGCACATGTGGATTAACTTCTTTCTTATCTATTTCGATGATCCCAGACAAACTAATTAATATGCAATGAAACTATCTTCAACCTTCATAGTTCATATATATATATATATATATATATTAATTTTAAATGGGAATATGACATGTTCTTCTGCCTACGATCTGTAAACTCGAATGTTTGTCCTGACGTATTTATTTTGAGAGACATACCAAGATGATACGTAAATGTAAGTGTGCGTCAATCTGTAAGTGTCCTGACGTATTTCATTTCTAAATGTATATATAAACTGATAGTACAATGTGATTTAAATGATGACGAATATATCATTTAAAAAAATAATACTTCATATTGTATTATAGTGCCTTATTTTTTTGTAGAAAATAAGAATTAATTTACTATCTCAGTCTCACTGATATTTTACACCGATATTTTATATAAAAAGATAAAATATTGATAAATAACAAATAATTTAGACTAAACAGAATTATACTTTTACGTATTATTATATGTATTAGCCCAGCCTATATGGTCATAGAAATTACATTATTCTCTCATTTCAATAGTATTCAAACCAATCTCAACAATTTCTTTTGGTATGAAAAACAAATGAAATAATGGTACCTTATCAAACGCATATCAGCTGTATTTGGAATAAGTGAATAACTAAAATTATATAAATACTTATTTTCTAATTACCTCCCCCATTTCGGACTAAATCTGAAGAGAGAAAAATCAAAATCAAATAAAACTCATACTATTTGTGCGCAAAAACCATAAAAACTCCCAAACCAAAAAAAAAAAAAACCATAAAAACTCCATTTTTTTTTTTTTCAGTTCCTTCCAAGTTTGGCAGACACGTTTTAAGACAGTTGCGTTGAGTTGACAAATGAAATTAATGCACCCAACGGTTACCCTAAATTTCATTTTAATAATTTGAAAAACTAAACTTAGTACTGCCTGATGCCCTCCCAAGTCTTTTGAATTAAATTAAAGCCCACAAGCTATGGCGAAAGCTCTGTTCTTCGATGTATTTGGTTTCAAAATATGAATTGTCAACTATTTGCACTTACGTATCAGCTAGGAAACAGACATACAAAGTTGTTCATTACAAACTACAATCTTATCATAAAAGATCTAACAAGATGATTTTTGTGGACATCAATTTAAATAGATATATAGCTTCAGTACAAAATAAACTTACGTATCTTATTAATAGGATTCCACGTAGCCACGCCTTCATTCGGAAGCATATATGGCGTGGACATCAATGTACGCATCTTCTCATTTCTCTGAATCCCAAAACAAACACAATACCACTCCTCCCTCTCCCCTAATTGTAAACTCTTCCGCTACAAAGTCGAAGGTAATTTTACGGATCTCTCACTCTAGATACTTCTGATCATCATATTCTCTATAAATATCTTTAATCATTACCAACTGATTTATCGAGCCATTCGATTTAGGTAAATGTTCTTGTCTTGGTTTTAGGCAGAAATTCTGCAGAGTGATGATTCTTCGTTACATTAGAGTTCTTCGTTTAATCAACTGCAGTATATATTTTATAAATATAAGATCTATAAGTTAATATCCATGATGTGTATTAATAATTGGGAGACCAACTCAAATATAAGTCAATTATTTTTTAAATAAGTTCACCAAACTAAATCTAAAAACTATTTAAAGTAATTAGAAATTACTTAAACTATTTAGGAGATTTGGTGGAGTTTTTTTAGTCAAAATATAAAGTTCTAAACTTTATGGGTATCCATGAAATACTAGAATGTTTTAATAAAATTATAGCAAATTGTCTATTTCATCCAAAATCATCTAAAACTCATTAAATATCAAATTCTTAAAACGTTTATCAAATACTATATTCAATACATATTCCATGGTCAATTGTGAAGAAAGGTAAGCCAACTTAAATATCAGTCAACTATTTATCAATAAGTTCACCAAAATAAATCTAAACTAGTAACGGAAGAATAGCCTTTTGATGAAAAGAAAAAAAAAAACTAGTAAAGGAAATTATAAATTAATCAACTTTTGTCACAAACTAATTTATTTGATATAAACTCTCTCTTTTTTTTTGAACTCATAAACTCTGTTCTTCTACTTGTTTTGGTAGGGTGTAAAATGAGTTTGTGGTATATCATTGTTGGATTTGTCTTCTTTGCATGTATACTCATTGCAAAGAACACGAGGAAGACAGAACGAAAAGAAGAATCTACCTCCTGGACCACCGAAACTTCCCATAATTGGCAACTTGCACCAATTGGGATCGCAACCTCATCGTTCGATGTTCAAATTATCCCAAAAATACGGCTCTCTAATGTCCCTGAAGTTTGGAAGTATCTCTACCGTTGTGGCATCAACACCAGAGGCTGTAAAGGACGTCTTGAAAACATTCGATGTAGATTGTTGTTCGCGACCTTATTTGACTTATCCTGCAAGAATAACATACAATCTAAACGATCTCGTCTTTTCTACTTACAACAAATACTGGAGGGAGGTAAGAAAGATGACAGTTGTTGAGCTCTACACAGCAAAAAGGGTACAATCTTTTCGCCATGTAAGAGAAGAAGAAGTCGCCTCTTTTGTCGAATTCATCAAGCAATCTGCTTCATTGGAGAACCCAGTTAACTTCAACCAGAAGTTAATGAAACTGTCGGGAAGTGTGATATGTAGGGTTGGATTTGGGATCAATCTAAAAGGGAGTAAACTTGAGAACACCTATGACCAAGTCATTGGACAGACATCTCAGGTGTTGGGGAGTTTCGCAGCCGCTGATTACTTCCCTGTTATTGGCAAAATCATCGATAGGATCACGGGGTTACATAGCAAATGTGAGAAGGTTTTCGAGGGAATAGATTCGTTTTTCGATCAAGCTATAAAGCATCACCTAGAAGATGAGAGTATTAAGGATGATATCATTGACTTGCTACTCAAGATGGAAAGGGGAGAGACTGGACTTGGAGAGTTTCAACTTACACGAAACCACACCAAAGGAATTCTACTGGTAAGTTACAAAAGACTTTTCAATTTAAAACTCCATTCTCTAACGTAACTTCTTCGTCTTTTTATTTGTTTGTTTATTACACAGAATATTCTTGCTGCTGGAATAGACACTTCTGCCCAAACAATGGCATGGGTGATGACACATTTGATTGCAAACCCAAGAGTTCTGAAGAAAGCGCAAGCCGAGGTGAGAGAAGTGATCAGAAACAAAGACCATATCACAGAAGAAGACATAGAACGACTTGAGTATCTCCAAATGGTGATTAAAGAAACGTTTAGAATATCACCAATTGTGCCACTTCTAGTTCCAAGGGAGGCTTCGAAAGATGTGAAGATCGCAGGTTATGACATTCCAAAGAAAACATGGATCCATGTCAACATTTGGGCTGTTCATATGAATCCAAGCGTTTGGAAAGATCCAGAAGCTTTCATCCCCGAAAGGTTTATGGACAATGATATTGACTACAAAGGTCTAAACTTTGAGTTGTTGCCGTTTGGTAGCGGAAGAAGGATGTGTCCTGGTATGGGTATGGGTATGGCTTTGGTGCACTTGACTCTTGTCAATCTTCTTTACCGTTTCGATTGGAAGCTCCCGGAAGGAATAAAGATCGAAGATGTTGTTCTTGAAGAATCATATGGACTCACCTGTTCTAAGAAAGTTCCACTTCAGCTTATCCCGGTCCTTACCCAGTGGACTTGACTTCACTTGTTTTAGTTGTTTACTTTGAAATTTCTTAGTTCACAACAAATAAAACTCATGCTATTTGTACGTAAAATCCACAAAAACTCCATTTTTTTTAGTTCCTTCCAAGTTTGGCCAGATACGTTTTAAGATAGTTGTGTTGAGTTGACCATTGAAATTAATGCACCCGACGGTTACCCTAAATTTCATTTTAATAACTTGAAAAATTTAGTACTGCCCTCCATTAAAATTTTCAGTTGTATTCATACAACCCTCCAAGTCTTTTGAACTAAATCCCATAAGCTATGGTGAAAGGCTGAAAGCTCTGTTCTTCAATGTATTTGGTTTGAAAGTATGAATTGTCAACTATTTGCACTTACCTATTAGCTAGGAAACAGACATAAGAAAGTAGTGTTCATTACAATGTACAATCTTATCATAAAAAATCTAATATCATGATTTGTGTGTGGACATCAAATTTAGTAGATATATAGCTTCAGTACAAAATAAACTTATGTATCTACTTACGTATTTTAGTAGGATTCCACGTAGCCACACATACATCTGGAAGCATATATATCTTGCGCATCTTCTCATCTCTCAGAATCCCAAAACAAACAAAATAATTCACACTCCTCCCTCACCCTCTCCCTAAGTGTAAATCTTCCGCCACAAAGTTTAAGGTAATTTTATGGATCTCTCACTCTAGATATTTCTAATCATCATATTCTAATTTTAGTCATTACCAAATGATTTATCGAGTCATTCGATTTAGGTAAGTGTACTTTATTTTTGAGAAAATAGGTAAGTGTACTTCTCGTCTTGGTTTTCGGCAGAATGATGATTCTCCAGTACATTAGATTTCTTCATTTAGTTAACTGCAGTATATATTTTAAATTTTAAAAATGTACTATTAATATACATGATGTATTAATAATTGGGAGAACTGCAAAAGTTATGCCAGCTGAAATATAAGTCAACTATCTAAAAATAAGTTCACCATAAAGTAAATCTCAAAACTATTTAAATTATTTAGGAGATTTGGTGGAGTTTTTTTGAGTCAAAATATAAAATTATAAATCTTATAGGTTTCAATAAAAATTTAGAATGTTCTAATAAAAATTATAGCAAATTATCTATTCCATCCAAAATCATCTAAAAACTCATTAAAATATCAAATTCTTCAAAATTTTCTCAAATAATATGGGCAATTGTGGGGAAAGGTAAACCAACTTAAATATATGTCAACTATTTAATATTAAGTTCACCAAAGTAAATCTAAAAACTATTTACCTTTTTGTCACAAACTAATTCATTTGATATAAACTCTTTTTTTTTTGAACTTATAAACTCTCTTCTTCTACTTGTTTTGGTAGGGGGTAAAATGAGTTTGTGGTATATCATTGTTGGATTTGTCTTCTTTGCATGTATACTCATTGCAAAGAACACGAGGAAGACAGAGAAGGAAAAGAAGAATCTACCTCCTGGACCACCGAATCTTCCCATAATTGGCAACTTGCACCAATTGGGATCGCAGCCTCATCGTTCGATGTTCAAATTATCACAAAAATACGGCTCTCTAATGTCCCTGAAGTTTGGAAGTGTATCTACCGTTGTGGCATCAACACCAGAGACTGTAAAGGACGTCTTGAAAACATTCGATGTAGATTGTTGTTCGCGACCTTATTTGACTTATCCTGCAAGAATAACATACAATCTAAACGATCTCGTCTTTTCTCCTTACAACAAATACTGGAGGGAAGTAAGAAAGATGACAGTTGTTGAGCTCTATACAGCAAAAAGGGTACAATCGTTTCGCCACGTAAGAGAAGAAGAAGTCGCTTCCTTTGTCGATTTCATCAAGCAATATGCTTCATTGGAGAACCCAGTTAACTTCAGCCAGAAGTTAATGAAACTGTCGGGAAGTGTGATATGTAGGATTGGATTTGGGATCAATCTTAAAGGGAGTAAACTTGAGAACACCTATGACCAAGTCATTGCACAGACATTTCAGGTGTTGGGGAGTTTCGCAGCCGCTGATTACTTCCCTGTTATTGGCAAAATCATCGATAGGATCACGGGGTTACATAGCAAATGTGAGAAGGTTTTTGAGGCAATAGATTCGTTTTTCGACCAAGCTATAAAGCATCATTTAGACGATGAGAGTGTTCAAGACGATATCATTGCGTCGCTCCTCAAAATGGAGAGGGGAGAGACTGGACTTGGAGAGTATCAACTTACTCGGAACCACACCAAAGGAATTCTTCTGGTAAGTAACAAAAGACTTTTCAGTTTCAAACTCCATTCTCTAACTTCTTCTTCGTTTTTTTTTTGTTTGTTTGTTTATTACACAGAATATTCTTGCCGCTGGAATAGACACTTCTGCCCAAACAGTGACATGGGTGATGACACATTTGATTGCAAACCCAAGAGTTCTGAAGAAAGCGCAAGCCGAGGTGAGAGAAGTGATCAGAAACAAAGACCATATCACAGAGGAAGACATAGAACGACTTGAGTATCTCCAAATGGTGATTAAAGAAACGTTTAGAATATCACCAATTGTGCCACTTCTAGTTCCAAGGGAGGCTTCGAAAGATGTGAAGATCGGAGGCTATGACATTCCAAAGAAAACATGGATTCATGTCAACATTTGGGCTGTTCATATGAATCCAAGCGTTTGGAAAGATCCAGAAGCTTTCATCCCCGAGAGGTTCATGGATAAGGAGATCGACTATAAAGGTCTAAACTTTGAGCTGTTGCCATTTGGTAGCGGAAGGAGGGTGTGTCCTGGTATGGGTATGGGTATGGCTTTGGTACACTTGGCTCTTATCAATCTTCTTTACCGTTTCGACTGGAAGCTTCCAGAAGGAATGAAAGTTGATATTGAAGAATCATACGGACTCGTCTGTTCTAAGAAAGTTCCACTTCAGCTTATCCCGGTCCTTACCCAGTGGACTGACTTGACTTCTTTAATTTATAATTTCTTAGTTCACAATAAGTAATGTAAAGATCTTATACCATACCATCAATAATAATGCTTGTTCACGTAAACACAACTTCTTAGGACCATTACTAACGAATCGATTTGCCAAACAAAAAGTTGGAGTGAGAGTTTACTAGGACTAGAGCTAAGCACTCACAGGTGGTGATGGAGGAAGACATTGTCTTCTCCTTTCCCCTCTTCTGCTTCGGTTTAAGGAACCCGACGAAGAAAGCGAAGGGCCAGGTGGAAACCTACTTGATCTGCTCCTAAGTTTCTTCTTCTCTGCTTCCGGAATCTTGTCCTCTTTTGATCTCACCTGCCTCACCTTTGTCTCGTTTAGCTCTGCCGGCAGAACACAGTTGCAGAACAAACCTAAAAGGCAAAATACAAACATTAAAGTTATGAGCTTTTACTAAAAGAGAGTTAAGAAAAAGAAGAAGCCGATGTTCTGTTTTGTAGCTTCTTACCAAAGCGAGCAAGACGGTTAACCCAACTAGGGATAGATCTCCGGGTCAGTTGAACACAAACGTCGTTGCAGAAGTGATTGCAGTTCTTTGTGATGAGATGGTAAGTGTTTCCGCTATACTCTTCCGCGAGTTTCTCCATAAAGGCACGGACTTTTTCAGGATCCAAATCTGTTCTTCCAATCAAAATGGACTTCCTGAATGTGAAACCTGGACATTGCTTCGGTTCCACCTCGAAAATCCCCGTTGTTGAATGCTCGTGAGCTCCGAAACCGTATTCAATCCCATGAACTAAACCAAACAATTGATTATATAACACAATATCAATATCAATCCAACAATCTTGTTTCCCTTTCTTCAGGAAACAAACAAAAAAACTACATTTTGGACAGCCATATCTAATAAGTTAGTCATACAAAAACCCGGTTAATTTGGTCACAGAAAATCAGAAGAGCTGATCCAAAATGGGTCCAAAAAGTTTCCACTTTTGGAATCTACTGAAAATCAATCCGGTCAATTTCAATTACTACAAACAGACAAGCCGACAAACATTAAACTAAAAGTTTCTGACTTCAACGAAACAGCTTAAGCTGAATCCAAAAAAGCAACTAAACTTTCAGCTCAAATGGAACAAACATGAGTAATTTCAATCCCCGACTAAAAAAAAAAAAGTTATAAGCTTTTACCAAACCCACCAATAATTTCCGAGGAAAAAGCTAAACTTTTGTTTTTGTTTTTCTCGGGAAACAAACGATGAGAAAATTCAGAAAAAGGGAGAGAGAAAGGCGATACCTTCAACACCAGAGTGGTAGATCCCTAGTCCTAACCAGTAAGCGTAGCCATTGATGGGAGTGAGATCGTATACATTCAGATAAACCGGAACTGAACCGGCTTTCTTTTTCCGGCCGGTCACCACCACCATTCTACACAACATCTTTCTTTAAACCGACGACGGAAGGACCCTCAACCTTCGAAGCTTTTAAAGAATCTTATAACAAAATTGAGAGAAGGAATCTTATTCTTCGCTGATCTTTCTGCTTCTTCTGTCAATCTGAGAGAGAAGCTTCGGATGTTTCCTTCTTTCTTAAAAGCTACATTCTTTTCTGCTTTCTGTCACCCTTTTGTTTAGGGCACAAACTGTTGTACCCCCTATAAATTTACAATTTTTACATTTTGCCCCAATAATTATCAATTGGTTTTCTCACGTCAACGACGCCAACGAGGACTACTTGAGAGCTGAGGAGAGTGCCAAAAGTGCACATCAAATTTTAATTAGTCGCGTATAAATAGTAAAAATCGACTGCCTAGACGTTTCGATGGCTGTGTGGCGGCCAAGATCACATGAACTCTCAAATTTTAACCATATAGATCACAATAATTGTCAACAGATAGTCAGTTTTGTCTAAACAGTTTAACGGATGATTAATAATATATTATTTCATAATAAAATATGTAGAAAACAAATTCCTATTAGTAATTGGTTAGGCACTAGCCATAACGCTTAGCTAACTTTTGAATATTAATAGCATACGAGAAATTTTGTGAAAAAAGCATTACTTTAAAAAAATGTCTTAAAGTGAAAAGTTACTGTCTTGCAATACTTTTGTAAGTTTGTTGTTGTAGGCTTGTGGCGATAAATCAAACCGGCCTTATATGATAGATAAGCCGGTTCAACGGACGCGATGGATTACCTGTGGATGATTTGTAATAAAATGTGAAAGAGAAGGGTAGGATAGTATTAGATTATTAATAAATAAAAGTCGACAAAGCCACGAGCCATGTCTCAGGAGTGTCTTTGTGTACGTTTTAAGCAACCGATGACTAGCTGTTGGGGCGTGAAGTTGACAACATAATTACGCTCGCCACTTTTTTAAAAATTAGACTGACTTTGATTTGTATTTAATTGGATAAAACATACTACTCAATTATTATAAGCTAAACATATAACATCAAAAGAATTAACCCAATTCTTATTTATCATATTCGAATTGTATTGGACCAATGTATATGGTACTTGAGTCTTTTTTCAAGATTTCAAGACCCTATTAGCAAAGAATAATTCACGGATCCGTAAATATTAACAAAAAATATTATAATATTGTAAGGTATAGATATATTTTGAAATTGAGCTTAAGATGTTTTGTCCAATACTTCCACTAAAAATTGTGAAATTATAAGAAAAAGCTTATAATCTCGTTTAAAACAATCATCCACAAGCTTAATCTATAGTAGACTTTTCATTGGGGAGCTTAACACACAATATATATTAATGGACTCGTCACAGACGAATTAGCCGTCTTTTCTAGATTGGTTAATATAGAAACTCTAATATTCGTTGAAAAAAATATCAGATGCTAAATAAAAGAATTATTTGTATGAAAAATAACAAAAATAATTAGGGTTAACCTATTTAAACATTTGACTCGGAGTATTTATCTAGTAACTTGATGCTTGATCATCCCTCTAAAGATAAGTTTGTTTTCCACTGAATTTTAAAGATAAGTTATATCATAATTATCTTGCACCAAAATTAAAAGTTATATCATTCTCCTATTTTAGAAAGGTAATCTAAACTTACGTCATAAGTTGGCCTATTCAATACTCGTATATATCTAAAAAGGTGGCTTTTAAAAGGTCAACAAAACTATCTCTATTTAATGACTTCGACAATTAATTAGCCATGGCCATTTGTAGAACGACTTTGAAGACCAACAACTTGTGTACTTATTATTATAGTCAACTGCTCATGACGATTATAGTACTATATCCTAGTGATTATTTTGTGCAATTACCATGTTTATCATAATTTACAATTATGTTTGTTGTTGGTTATGATTGGCACTAATAGTCAGAGACCTTTACATGAAAACTTGTTTTCTATGTAGTCAGCAGAGGCTAATGAGCGAAAAATATATACTATAGACAAATCTTTAAAAATCATAATCATATATGAAAGAAACAGATGTCAAAGCGACGACGTTATGGGCCGGCCGATCACTTCTTGTATTTTGCAACTTCCTTATCAAGTCTTGTGGTGTTCGGTGGACCTGATGAAATAAAACTCATTTCTGCATTTACAAGTCTACTGAAAAATCCATATAGAAAGATTCATATATTCATCGCCAACTGAATTCATTATGGAGCCTAGGCTAATAGCATCCTAGGCGAAGCTATCATGGACATTAGTATAAACTGGTGTTCCTCTGAAGCCAGGCCGAGCAACTTTTTCCCAAGTAGCATAGGGACAAGTATATAACATCTGATTTGATTGTCAGTTGTTATAAACACCATATCTTACAGCTCTCGTTTGTTTGAATACTTATGTTTTGTAATATGTTCTGTACCGCTCGGGGCTTTGGTTTCACAAATTTTTGGTTATTTCAGTGGCATCTTTTTATCTTCCCCATATTTTGCGCCATCTCCCAAATCTCATTTTGTTCTTTTTTTGTTTACGTAACCTATTATATCTACACCTTGGCTCTCCTTTTGGCTTAGTTCTCTCTAATTGAATTAGAGGCTTTGAATTCTACCTTCTCATCGTTATTTTAACCTAAACACTCAATTCCCTCGAGACCTCAACCTCTTTCCCCCTTTTCGCTTCATCTTTTGCTTATCTCTGAAAACTTTTCTTGGTTTCCTGCAGTCTTTCACTATTCACTCTTCTTTTTTCTTCTTGATCCTTCCCTTGTTTGTGGTTTTACCCTCGTGATGGACCCCAATCTTAACCGTGCTCTACTGGATCTGTCTCTTAATGAAGAAGACGAACCCTTTGAAATCCCGGATTTGCCTCAGTTCTGTTCAAGTGAAAGAAATGCCATCAGTTTGATGGGTCGCCTGCTGAATCCTCGGTATCAAGATATGAGTGAGCTCATTAAAGAAATGCCCCGCAAATGGCAGTTATATGAAAGAGTTAGAGGAGTTGCTCTTTCCAATGATAGGTTTCAGTTCATCTTCCAATATGAACACGATTTGGAGGCTATATTATTGAGAGGAGCTCATACTTTCCACCAATGGTCCTTAGTTACTGAGCGATGGGTCCCCAAACCTCCCCCTGATTATCTTCAGTTTCTTGAGCTCTGGGTACGTATTCGTAACATCCCGGTCAACTACAGAACCGAACAGACTATTTCTATGCTTGGTGAGTTTGTCGGTTTGGTTCGTGAAGTTGTATTTGACCCAGAGAAACCTCAAGCAAACATCTACGAGCGTGTTAAAGTTCGTTTTGATCTTTCAAGACCGCTTCGCTTGGCCAAGAAATTCAAATTTCCGAATGGGGAAATTGTCAATATTCTGTTCGATTATGAAAGAGTCCAGAAACGATGTTACAGTTGTCAAAGGCTTACCCATTGTTCGGACTTCTGTCCTTTCCTTAAATCCAAACCTCATGAAGGTTCGAACAAAGGAGACTCAAAGTCTAGCTCGGTGGCCCCTTCAACTGCCAAAATTATTGTTGAGGATGATCCCCTTTTCGGTGTCATTGCGGAAACTCAAGTCGGGATGGACCCTTTGACGGGAAGACCAAAAATGGCCCCAGAAGTATTGGAAGAACTGAGGCAATACCTCCTCACAGCTAATGGTCCTGAGAAGCTAGCAAGACAAGAGAGAATCAAATCTACACTCAAGGATTTGGAATCCGATCCCTTGGGTCAGAAATCAATGCTAAGGCGGGAACCTCTCCCTTTGGTTTCCTCTGATGTAAACAAGGGTAAAGGAGTTGTTTTCGACTTCTCACATCAAATAAAGGAAAAAGATAATCCTTCTGCAGACTCGGATGCTAAGGCTTTAAAAAAAGCATTGCGGTTGAGTAAGGAACATGCCTTCAATACCGATGCAATGGCTTCCCAACCCTTTGTAGCGGGTACCACTTCTTGTTCTACACCGTTAGAAGCAGGGTCTTTCTCTGGTAGTGCAACGGGTTTTGCAATTGGGTACCATGAGACCAATTCATCCGGCTCTACTCAGAGAAAGTCCAAACAACGACGAAGGCCGGGTGTCTATACTAGGAGAGCCAGAGCTACTAATAAGGATGTCTCCTTACTTCCTTCTGAAAAAGGAAAAGGAGCAACTTCTGGAAGTGGTGATAAAAGAAAAGCTGCCTATGATGTGGAGACATCTCAACACTCTGCAAGGTTTAAGAAACCATTGGTGGTCCCAAAGGAGGGACCGTCCAACATCTAAATGACCATGTTCAGTTGGAATTGCCAAGGCTTGGGCCGTGTTCAAGATTTGGTGGTTCCAAGGTTACGGGAGGTGCGGAAAGAGTACTTTCCTGACATCCTCTTTTTGATGGAAACGAAGCAGTGTAGAAACGCTCTTGTAGATATTCAAGTTTGGTTGGGGTACGATAGGATAGTTACGGTGAATCCTATCGGTTATAGTGGCGGTCTGGCTTTATTTTGGAAGGATTCAGTTCAAGTTGAAGTTAAATATGCGGATAAGAATCTTATTGATTTGTATGTACAGTCTGGTGATAGCAAGTTCTTTGTCTCTTGTGTTTATGGAGAGCCAGTAAGAGGTAACAGATCCAAACTCTGGGAAAGGATCACGAGAATTGGCATTCAGAGGAAGGATCCGTGGTGTATCTTTGGTGACTTTAATGAAATTCGGCATAATGGAGAAAAACTGGGAGGTCCAAGACGAGGAGAATCAACCTTCATTCCTTTCAATGATATGTTAAAAGCTGGCAATCTTGCAGAACTTCCTGGGATGGGGAACAGCTACACTTGGGGAGGCATGAGGGGAAAATTATGGATTCAGAGCATGCTTGATAGATGTTTTGGAAACAAAGGATGGTTTCACCTCTTCCCTGCCTCTAACCAAGTTTTCTTGGATAAACGAGGCTCTGACCATAGACCTGTGTTGGTCAATCTTATATCGTCGGGGGTTACTTTCAGAGGAAGCTTCAGATTCGATGGCAGATTTTTTAACAAGCCGCAGGTTAACGAGGAAATCAAGAAAGCTTGGCTTACGAATCATCCTTTCTTCAATGTCTCAGTGTCCGACAAATTAAAAAGATGCAGAAAGGCGCTGAGTAATTGGAAGAAAAATCAAAATCTCAATGCAAGAGATCGGATAGAGCAACTCCAAATCTCGCTGGAACGTGAGCAGTCTACTCATTTCCCTTCAAAAAACAGAGTCGACCATCTTAAATGGGAACTTGTCAAAGCTTACAAAGAGGAAGAATTTTTCTGGAGCCAGAAAAGCAAAGAGAAATGGGCTGTCAAAGGTGATCGCAACACCAAGTACTATCACGCCTCCGTTAAGGCTGACAGAGCAAAGAAAAGAATAGTTAAACTCAAGGATGAGAAAGGGATTTTGCATTTTGCGGATGCCTCTAAAGGAGATGTGGCCTCTAGATATTTCTCTCAGCTATTCAAATCCTCCAATGTCACAGATTTTGAGCAGTTTTTCAACAATTTTACTCCTTCAGTTACAGAAGCTATGAATGACCAACTTATCAGGGAGGTCTCCAAGGAGGAAGTTCGTGAAGCGGTTTTTGCCATCAAAGCTGCTAGTGCTCCAGGTGCGGATGGGATGACAGGGGCATTCTTTCAAAAATACTGGTCAACGGTGGGTGTTCAAGTCACGGCAGAAGTCCAGAACTTCTTTTTAAATGGATCCTTTCCTTTGGAATGGAATTACACGCAGCTCTGCCTCATTCCAAAGACTGTTGATCCTGAGCTCATGACAGACTTGAGGCCAATAAGTCTCTGCTCAGTCTTATACAAAATCGTCAGCAAGATATTGGTGTGGAGATTGAAGCCTCTTTTACCCGAGATTGTATCTCCCACACAATCGGCTTTTGTAGAAGAGAGGCTCATATCCGACAATATTTTGATAGCGCACGAGGTACTCCATGCTATCAGAACCAATGAGAAGTTCTCCTCTGCTTACATGGCCATCAAGTCAGATATGTCGAAGGCTTTCGACAGAGTAGAATGGAGTTATCTGAGATCTCTGCTTAAGGCTATGGGGTTCCATGCGTGGTGGATTGAAAGAGTTATGTTCTGCGTTTCGACGGTCACTTTCTCTGTGCTGATAAATAATCAACCTTTTGGAAACATTTCGCCGGAAAGGGGGTTGAGACAGGGCGACCCGTTATCCCCTTTTTTGTTCGTTTTGTGCACAGAAGGATTAATTCACAAACTTAAGGAAGCTGCGTTTGACAGGAAGTTAGAAGGAGTACAGTTCTCTGAAGAAGGTCCTATGATCCATCACATGTTGTTTGCGGATGATACTCTTTTCATTTGCAAAGCAGAAGAAGAACAAACTTCAGTCCTTATGAAGATTCTTGATGAGTATGGGAAGGCGACTGGGCAACAGATCAACCTTCTTAAATCTGCCATTTCGTTTGGGGCTAAAGTTTCAACGGAGCAAAAAGCTAAGGTTAAGAGTATCACCGGTATTTCTAAAGAAGGAGGCTCTGGCACTTACCTCGGTTTACCTGAGTGCTTCAGTGGTTCTAAGACGGAGATGCTATCCTACATTTATGACAAGCTCAAATCTCGGCTATCTGGCTGGTTTGCTAGGTTACTCTCCCAAGGCGGCAAAGAGATTCTTCTCAAAGCGGTAGCGATGGCCATGCCGGTCTATGCGATGTCTTGCTTCAAGTTGACAAAGAAAGCTTGCGACAACCTTACCAGAGCAATGGGAGACTTTTGGTGGAATTCCCTTGAACACAAGAGAAAGATCCACTGGCTGAGCTGGACCAAACTCTGCCTAGCTAAGGAACAGGGTGGATTGGGTTTCAAAGACATCCGTTGTTTTAATCAGGCTCTGTTAGCTAAGCAGGCTTGGAGGATTTTGGATCAGCCGGATTCTCTTTTCGCCAGATTTTTCAAGAGCCGATATTTCAATCAATCAACCTTTCTCTCCGCAACAATGGGATCTCGTCCTTCTTATGCGTGGAGGAGTATCCAATTCGGCAAAGACTTATTGAGACAAGGGCTAAGGAAGGAAATTGGGAACGGGAATTCAGTTTTGGTGTGGATTGATAGTTGGATCAGGGATGCGAGAGCTAGGCGTCCTCTTATGAAGAATATTCTGGTTGATATTGACCTCACGGTTGACAATTTGATGGATCCCAATTCAGGTAATTGGGACTCAGAAATCCTTAATGAACATTTCTATCCAGAGGATGTTCAGAGCATTCTAAAGATGCAACCTATCATTGATCATGAGGATTTTTGGGTCTGGGTGCACAACAAGTCTGGTGCTTATTCGGTCCGCTCAGGTTATTGGTTCATCAATCGGCTGGTTAACAAGGATCTGATTCAAGAAGCTGAAGCAAATCCATCCATAAATATCTTAAAAAGCGAGGTTTGGAATCTCAATGCTCCCCCAAAAATTAAAACATTCATCTGGAGGGCATTATCTAATGCCATTCCAGTGGGAGATCTTCTGCTTGGAAGGGGTTTGAAGATTGATCCTGTTTGTCAGACCTGCGGTTACGTTGGTGAATCGGTTAATCACCTCCTCTTCGGCTGTTCTATTGCTAGACAGGTCTGGGCTCTCTCTAATATTCCTTTACCGGAAAATGGTTTTTGTCAGAACTCTTTCTTCTCCAATTTTCACTTCTTGCTATTGTTATGGCGTGGTAATAATATTCCTAAAGAAGTGATTAGGCTTTTTCCTTGGATAGTTTGGTTTTTGTGGAAAAATCGAAATGGTGTGGCTTATGAAGGAAGGTGTTTTCTAGCGACAGAGATCATCTCTAAGATCAAAGATGAAGCAGAATTTTGGTTTTTAGCCCAGGATTTAGACAAGCGCTTGGATAGTGAAGAAAAAGTGCTTGCTAGGAGTAATTGTAAGTTGTGGAAACCTCCCCCTAATACTTGGTTTAAATGCAATGTTGGCTCTCATTGGGATCCTACTCAAAGGATTGGTGGCGCTTCGTGGGTAGTCAGGGACAACTTTGGAGAAGTTTTGGTGCACGGCAGAAGCAGCTTCGTCGGGTTAGATAGTTTGGCTGCCTTAAATCATGAAGTTCTGAAATGGTCTATTGATAGCATGGTTAGTCTCAGATTGAACAAGGTTATTTTTGCAGTGAATGATCCTCATTCGGTCGGCATCATCACCAGACCAAAAGCATGGCCATCTTTTAAGTATCAAAGCTTGGATATTTTGAAGTGCTTTTCTAGGATGGAGTGGTGGCGCATTGTAAAGGAATCTAAGGCAACAAACAGAGGGGCCTTTCTCATTGCTCAGAGCGTAATCAAATTCGGTTTCTCCCAATCGTATGTAGCCTCCGGGTTTCCTCTTTGGTTGAAAAACTTGTTTGAGAGTGAGAGATTTCCCTGTGTTTAGTGTCTTTGTGTAGGCTAGATCACAATTGTTTTTTTGGGTTCGATCTTTTGTGGTATTGGTTTAGTGGTTGTCGCCCTTGGTTGTTTTTAGGGGACCCTCGCGTTAAGGGTTGTGTTGTATTCGAACTTATTATCTAATGAAATGCAGATGACAAAAAAAAAAAAAACCTATTATATAATTTTAGAAGAATCCCATTTGTTTCGCTCTTACCTTTTGCTTTATCTCGGAGATGTACTGTGCATCCATTTGGTTCTTTATTATGTCACGCCGATAAATTTGGAGTCTGGTAATTTAGGTATACATAGGCCCTGCCCTCACTGGGCCTTCAAAAAAAAAGTGTTTGGAGAACGTTGTTCGCTTACTTATTTCCAGCTGTGGGACTTGTGACCCAGCCCATAGGGACTCATGTCACTAGACCACCCCTCGATCCCCCGCCATTTCCGGCGAACTTCCCTTGCCGTTAAGGGTTTTGCTGGTGTGCGCTTCTTTTCTGTAGCCAAATGATTTGATCAGTCAAATCTTTATTTTTTCTGTAATGTGTACGGGCAATTTTGTATGAATATTTGTAGGGCCAAAGTACAATAAAGAAGAAGATTAATATGACTGATTGATACATTTACATGTTTTGGATTTCTGATTGTCTACCTGTGTTCTTCTTGGATTTATTCATGGAACTGTATGAATTTTGGTTCATTCTGAAGATTTATTTTTCTCTGTGGATACAAACAAAACAAGCGTAAATTGTTTACTACTGGTGCAAAAAAAGATATGAAAGAGACTTATTCGATTCAATTATCTTCGACCGTTTTGGGAAAAACACGTGAAGTCCTTGGTGATGAAAGCAACATCTGTGACGTTTTTTTTCTTTCTTTTTATTGTTTTTAACATATGGAATATGCGACGGCCTTCTAACAATCTCATATGCCCGCGGTAATACTTGTCTGTTACATCCTGAAAAGGACCACTCTGGTTCTTCGTATTTCGCCATCCCTGCTTTGCTGCTTTTGCTAATTATTCTTTTTCTTTTTTCGCAAGTACAACTAATAAAAAGAAAAGAATCCAATCTTTATTTTACATATCATTTTCAGGAGGAATAGACAAAGTTGAGGTCAGTCGTTAAGCATTACATTAGTATCTTTTAAAAGTTTTATACTTCTTTCACATCTTTAGCTAGCCGCTTGCTTTTGCTATTGTTTCACCTTTTATGCATTAGTCTACATTGGTGTGTGTGTGTTGTGTGTGTGTGTCAGTGCGCCCGCGCTCGAGTGTTGTTATCCTCGAGGGTAAAAAAAAAAAAGGGTCGTTCGTTGTCATAGTGTACACCAATTTAGGGTCTAACAAAGAGAAGCATTGGATGCTTTATTGTTTCATGCTTTTCTGTTACTATCTAAGTAGACCTAGCTAGTGATATTAAATGTTTCAAGTTTCTTCTATAGTACTCTTTGCTTTTAGTGTCACAATCATCCTACACAGCAACTGTCTTCTTTCTATTATATCTGCTTTGTTCTGTTTGAGTGTCTTGTTAGCCACTTTTAAATAAATAGAATGATTGTTCTAACTTTTAGGTAAACCAACTTTGACATTATAATATTATTTCCTTTTTCTTGTGACTATGAAAACAAATCTTCCCACAGATCTCAATATCTTCTCTTTTCCTTTACTCTACACACATCTCTTTTCCAATTCTAGGAATTAGATATGCTTTATACGGTTGGTGGGTGTCATACCTGAAATCATTTATGTACGTACTCAGACTAAGTAGATATGTGAAAAAGATGTACATTAGAAAATCTTTACCAGACAGAAATATACATATAAGAGTACTAATTGATAACAGTCACATGAAAAACAGTTTAAAGATACCGTATGCAGGAATCAAGAAAAAAAAATCTTAGAGCTTGAGGGATAAGTCAAGCTTCGGTTGCACTTCCTGATTAGTGCTTAACAATCCTCCGTCTTCTCGCCATTGTTCAAGAGTCATCGGTGACCCTACTAGAATCCTTCCTATGTTGCTCGATGATCTACCGATGTTATTGGACCGTGAACTTACTGAAGGATCCATCATCATCTGATGCTGATGATGATGAAAATTCTCCATTGAAGACAGTTTGCCTATTGCTGGTTGTTGATCAAATGGTAGTCTTGACCAGTTGATCTGACCATAGTGACCACCAAACCCGTTATATGAACTTAGCTTGTGGCTCATGGAATGCGCTTGAATCCCCAAAGACCTATTGTTGTATTGTCCATGGAAAGGAACTGGAGAGAAACCGTAAGGATGTCCAAAAGCCGAGGCTGATGCTGCCATTCGCTGCCCTCTCTTTGCCAACGTCCTCTCTCTCTTGTGTGCGTTTTGGTGACCACCAAGTGCCTGTGAGCTATAGAAAGTTCGTTGACAGTAGTTGCATGAGAAAAGCTTTTGTTCTGTGGATGTAGTAGATCCGTTATTACTCTTACTAACATCGATACTCGTGTCTATGCAGTCGATGAGATTGAGTTCTTGATTGATTCGTTCTTGACTAGAATCGTTAACGCCTGCTTCTTCATCTTTGAAACTCTGTTCTAGGCTCTGGTTTAGAGAATCTTGACATGGAAAAGCTGTGGATGAGGAAGCTACGCAAGATGGATCTGAGGGAAGCTGTTTGTCCATCGAAGTGCCTATGAGAGAGCTAATAAGGGAACAATATTTGTTTTTTTTAGAAGTGATAATTTCTTCTCTCTCGCTTTCTATTATTAATAGCTAGGAAAGAAGCTTTATATCTGTGAATGGGAGCAGAAGTAGATGGTATTAGAAAGGAATAGACAAAGAAAACAATACCCTACAGTACAACATTTTCTTAGTTTTTCTTGTAATAATAAGTAGTGGACCAAAGTACTATGAAGATGAGAGCGATGGGTAGGTTTGGTTTGCTGTCACACCCTTCTCACGAAACACTTAAAAGCTAGCTTATTGGAACTCCACCATCTATATATATAAGTTAATAAGAGGACCCTTTCCATTTTTGGCTGCTTCCTCCTCCAGTAACCCAATCCATATATTCATGACATGTCATCATATTGGAACAAACCATTAGCCCTTGCCCATGATCAATAACTTTTTCCTATGTTGAGTTTTAATCCCGGGATATAGATATATTAGATGCTCATGTATTCATGTGATTGATGGATGTATTAATTGGTAAACCCTCAAATAGCCTTAATAACTGAGTATGTGCAGTATTTGCTATTCCTACATATGAGAATATATTCTATATAAAGTAGAAGAGTTTTTTTGTTGCTCAAGTATAAAGTAAAAAAAAAAAAAAACTTTAGCAAAAAAAGAGTTACGAAAACGAGTTAAGAGGAATTACAAGCAAAAACTGAAAACGAAGCAGTTCTCAAAACAGTTACGAAACTGGTACATCTGATGAAACGACAGGAGAGGAAAATGACAACAAATTGAAAGGATGTTAAATAAGAGGTACTGGAAATGGACCATCTAAATTATTTCAGGTCTGTTTATGTCTACTTTATGCAACTCCACGAGGTAAGTGGCCATTTCTGTCTCCTTTAGCTTCTCTTGTGGGCCTCTCCTTCATATTCTTCTTCTTTCTCTTGTACTCCATATTAAGACCAAACCGTATAGCTCAAACTAATTACTGAGAGTATATAACCGTTAATTCGAATTTAACCTAGCAGGTGTGTGCCTGGATAGTTTGTTCACATCCCATTTTCACATTTAAAAAAAAAATGGGTTTAGTAAAAAGAAAAAAAATCATCTAGGGGGGTCTACATCCTTAGAGAACAACTAATAAACACACACAAATTAAATACTTTCTTAGCAAACTTTTTTTTTTTTCTTTACGTATGCAATGATAGCATGATCGAGAGTAAGAAAACACACCTATATTATATGTTAAAAAAAGGAGGAAACTTAATTAATGGCTAAGTATTTATAAACAAGTGAGTTTGAATGTTAGATCACTCAAGAGTGTAGTTCTTCACGGTTCCAGATGATAGAATGATGGTACTCAGTTATAATTTTTCCTTATTATCACTCTGCCATGCAATAATTGTAAACAATTTCTAAAAAGTTTCAACGCTTGAGACTTATTTGCATCCCTCACAATATGCGTGGTAATGGTTTGAAAAACTTTTTATTTGATTAATGATAGTTTTGGCTATATCCCTTTCATTATTATGTATGTGATCCATTATATTTTGTATCTTAGTGAGATATTTTATACCATAGTATGACCTGAATAATAATTTGTCTTTATGAGAGAGAGACCAACCTTTTCTTTTTGTGTAATGTTAAAGGAAAAGGGTTTTTGAAACTTCCACGCTCTTCTTCTTTATCATCTAAACAGTTTTGTGGATTCGTCAATAAAAACTTTGGTTTCCCACTTAACATCATGAAATACAACTAGGTTGCATGAAAAAAAAGTCGCTTTAATTTATTCTACCAATTGCAACTTCTCTTTTGGAAGCCACGTCAGCAAGATCAAACCCACTTGAGCATTGATGAGTATTTTCTTTCTTTATCAACATGGTGGATTGGATATATTACATAATTCCAAAACATAATAAGATAGTATTACTCAACATTTCCGAAATTTAGCCTAAACTTGTTGAGCAAAGGGGACAGTTCAAGATGATCTACTTTAGCTTGTAATGAAATCGAAAGATCTAATGGTTACATTTTGTATATCTGTCGTATCCGAGTTGCGACCTAGTTGGTGGGTCCGAACGTTACAAATGGCCGACACAGAAATGGGGAAAGCTGATTCAGAATTTTTTGAATTGCTAATAGCTAATTTGATTTCAAATTCATTAGTTTTGCTTATAATTATAATGTATACTTGGTGTTGTTATTTCAAAGTTATGTACCATCTCTGATTCTCCGTTAAGTGAGCCGCTAAGGCACTAACTTTGGATTGGCAAGTAAGGTAAGTTGGCAAAGTTTATTATAGTTGCTCAATGAGTATACTAACATTCCACGTAATATTATACTATAATTTCACATCAATCATGATCAAAAAGATACAGAACAATGGATCTTACTTTAAACAGATGGTGACGGATTACTTAATTTTCATAACGTTTCCTCAATGTATAGTTCAACTTGCATTCATTCATTAAAATCCAGGGTCAATAATTTTTTATAAGTATCAGTCAAGAGCTCTTTTTCAAATTTTACGTATAACGTTTGTTTTTTTTCTTCTACCTAACAATGATTTTTTTATAAGTTATACCAAAGTCATTATTTTGTATTCTGTAAATATATATTTGTTTCATTTAATTTGAAGACTTTTTATTACAATATTAAATTTTATTAAAATAAAATTATCATAAAATGTAAAAATTAAGTGAACATTATACTATTGGATGAAAGAAAAGAAAAGATAATGGGAAATATTATAAGAAAAAAAGTTAGGGTGCTAAATTGAGAAACTATCGTGGATAGTCTAACAACAATAGAAACACATTCCAACATTCAATTCCAAAAGTATATAATTGTCAAATCACATAACAACCAGATCTACTTTTGGTAGATTCTGTCTTCATTCAAAACTTTGAGTAGATATGAAAGATAAGACATCCAAAACTTTGAGTAGACATGAAAGATATGAATACTTTCACAAGTTCTTGTATTCATTTGTAAGGGCATCGTCTCTTCCAAAAATTTTACGATGGCGTTAACCAGTAGAACCGTAGTAGTAATCTGAGTTTACGCACACAAGAAAAAAAGGATCAAACTTTCCACGGTTCCACCGTAACATTATAAAATAAAGAGGGAAGAGGGAAACCCATCATTCAAAACCAAAGTTTTTGCATTTAAGAGAGAACGTGATGACAGTCGAAAAGGGTAGTTTTTGGGCAATCCTACAAAGCAAACATGCTCTAAAGTGATTTCTGATTTGGTTTGCATAAATAGGGAGTAGTAGTTTACAGAGAGAATCTCAATCTCAACATCTTTTGGAAGGAGGACTATTCTACACCTGATCTCTTCTGATCTACAACAGCTTTGTAAGAATGTAGCAGCAAATACCAGATACCCATTGGTTTCCATCAGCTTGCGGGTTTAGAGAGCGCTCCTGCAGCAAACAGCAGATTTCTCCGAGAAAACTGCACCATTGTAAACATACACACACAAAGAGATTTTTAGCATATGCTTGATCACCGAGCTTTGTAATGGTAGGAAGGCAAGGTTCTATATGACGGATCAATTTTTTGGCCACTAATATTCGGGATGAGTTGATTTATTCACAAGCACAAGGTGACACATCTAGCAGAGAATCCAGAGATGAAGAAAGTATCACGGTATCCCAAAACTGGTGGAAATAATCTAGTGAAGAGAGTAACTTACTCGGAGAGCGTGAACTGGTGTGGACTTGGTAGGGAAAGTCCTGAGTGAGCGCAGTCTGTTCGAATTCCCACTTCTGATGAACAACAAATGTTTAATCATTTTCAACAGAACAAACTACTATTCAAAGAGTACATTTGGAAGGAGTAAACTCACTTTTCCTCGGCCTTTGTCAATTTGGTACTTGAGGTGACGTCCCACAGCTTCACTGTGCAGTCCGCAGATCCAGAAGCCAGAAGAGATCCCTCGCCGCTGTACCAGAAAAACATGTTAGTAGTAAACTATAGTAGTTCTTGAATTATCGCAAGTGGAGTTTGCGGGTTCGCTATTCCAAGCAAAGCGGACTTAACCAAACAAAGCCCAGCCATTCCATTAACTACCCAACACATATTATGCTATATAACTCTCCACAACCCATAACTCCGTAATTGAATGATAGAAAGAAACTAGTTTCCTTATTATCTCGCTCCCTCACCTGTAAGAGAGACTCCAGACACATGAACTATGGCCCATGAGAGGTGTTATGCAGCGAGCTGTTGAGAGGTCCCACATCATGATGGTTCCATCTTCATCACCGGAGGCCATATATCTCCCATCCGGAGACATGGCCAACGATAAAACCATACTCCTGTGCCCAATGAATATCCTGACACATTCCCCTGTTTGGACATCCCAGAGTCTAACCGTCTTATCACTAGAACCGGTTGCAATGTAGTTACAATTGGGATGCCACTGTACACACTGAAACCAAATGCATTTGACAAGTACATTGAAAGGTCCATCAGTAAGTTACCCAAATGGCATCTGAAATCATTCATCTGTATTAATGTCAATTCAATGTAAGCTTATGACTTCAAGTCAATCAGATAACAATCTCTAGATCAACTATAATCTGGCCGATTATAAATTAAGATTGCCAGGGTCGCATTAACATGAAAAGTGGCTACTAATCTAAGTCAATAAACAATGCATAGTGTTAGCTAAACCACTGTACCCACTGAAACAAGGGATTTGACAATTACACTAAAAGTCCCATCAATAGTTGATCCAAATGGCAAAGTGTTGGCTAAACCACGGTAAAGTATTGCCTTCGGTTGCACACCAAAAAGATTCAAGAAAATTATCCATGGATGAATTAACAACTCAATGGTCCCTTTTAATTAACCTCAGTAAACTGAACCCAAACGATGAAGATAAGGAGACGCTTACATCAACATCAGATAGATGCCCTGCCATTATCCGCAGAGGTTGTATTCGGTCCATTGCCCAAATCCGTGCAGTACGATCATGAGAACAGCTTGCAAAGTAATGCCCGAGAGGGCTAAACTGCACCATGAAACGAGTATATATACATGTCCGTTCACCAAAAATTCCAGTATATGTAAGACAAACGTGTGAAAACTGAACAGTTATACCTGGGCATCCCATACAGGGTAATTATGACCCTTGTAGCACACGAGATTGGCATTTAGTTTTGTACTCCATAGCCGTACTGCACTTACGAATCATGGTTGCTAACTAAGAAAAGTCCAAACTAATGAGCGGGTATATGGATATTTAGAGTAATGGACAGATACATACTTGTTGTATCTGCCGAAGAAGATAGAAGATAATCTCCAGGAGGACTGAAGGTGGCCGAGTAAACTGGCCCTGAGTGACCCAGTAATAATGTATAGTTTCTTCTGCCACTTGGTCCAACAATTTGATCATTTGTATCATTTTCACCTTCCAAAACACCTGGAACCAGACAGCTTAGTGTCTATAACTTATCATGGAAAGTATGAAAGAAGTATCTTCTTTAGTTGTGGATGTCAAAATAATACGTAATTTCATACTGAATGTAATTATAAGAAAAAATAATTGTTTCATAGTAAAACCATACAACTACCAGCTTGTCCTATCTTCGCCATGTCCCAGACCTGATCACCATAATACTCACTTAGGCATCGTTTCGGACAGTAAGAAAACAAGAAAAGGAAACATATACAAACAATCAAGAATAAGATACCTTTATTGATGAATCTGAGAACCCACCAGCAACCAGAGATCCATCATGAGATATAGATGCACTGTTTAACCTGGGGGGCGATAACTGAGTGAGCAACAAGTTGCAAATAAGTAATAAAACATTAGGAGGAGACAAGGACATTACCCGTTATGAGTATTAACAAATGTATAAAAGCTGACAGATGGCATTGCCACACTACTCAACTGCACACGGTTTCTCAGGTCTTCAAGGATGGATTCCTCTACATCCGTAGACCTGACATAGAAAAATTGGAGGTGAAAAAACTTGAATAATATATTTTCCTTTAATCAAGCATGCATCATCAATAGATATCGCCGGTCCATTAATTTTTTGATGAAATCCTAACACAAAAAAAAGAGAGTAAGGGATTCGAAAGTACATTACTGGCAAGGCAAGTTCCGGTTTTACACGTGGTGCCGGCGACACCGTGCTGGTCTCCTGACGTGCAACTTTTGCTGTTGCATTTCCTGCTTTGTCCTTCTTTAATTTTTTTATGGAAGAGCCTTGCTTTCCAATTTCGATGGATCTTTTCTGAACACGGTATCAAATGACGAGAGAATTCAGGATCTTTAATTCAGAAATTACTGATCTAAGTTGTAGCTACTTATCACCTTACTATCATCCATGTCCCCGTCTTTACTTTCTCCTTGTCCCTTCTCAGAATCAGACAGTAGACCTCCCGTCTTCTCGAGGCGATCTTCGAGCGAGTCTTCAAGCAACTATGAAAGAAAAACGCATATGTAGCTAATGTCTTCGCAAATATAAGTAGCTACAGGTATCTACGAAAAAAGAAGTAAAAGAAGCTTTAGGAAAAGTACGTACTCCCCATTGTATTTCTTTTTGATTGACGTGATTAGCTGTCTCCTGAAAACTCCCAACAATAGTGACAGCTTCTATGTCATCAGATGCGGAATTAGGCTGTCCTGTGTAGACTGCAACAAATGAGCCACGACCAACCGGTGGATTCAGTCATCTACTAAAATAATCTGCTACATGAGAAAAGAACACAATTACCTTGGAAATTGATGTGCTCGTTAATAATACCAAGCATTAAAGTAGATTCCGTCCTATGTAGATACTGAAGCAACAGATCATATGAATACTGCAACATCGAGCAAGCATATTAGAAACCTTGAAGCATTTTGCCTGTAACAGCTAGTAGGGTAGTCATTTTTCACTAGAGTTTACCCGACAAATTTTTATGTTGACCTTGCTTTGTCTAAGGGAACGAGCAAACTCCATCTCCTGGTAAGAAAGAACCAAGGTCCATAATACAGTTGGGAAACAAAAAAATGGAAAAAAAAAATCCATTATCAACATTATACGGCCATATAAGGTAGCTTAAAAACCTCTAGATGAGATGGAGCAAGAACGCCTTCCAGCTTCTGAAGATCCCGTAAATGAATCATTTCATGATCTTTGCGGAAGCTGTTAAAGAAGGCTCTCGCTGGAATACAAGTAAAGTATATTCCCATGTGATCCGTTTCCAGAAATCTTATACCTAAGCTAAAAAAAATTACTAAGAATGTTTTAATTGAGAAGTACCTTCTTGAGTGTGTCCTTTTCCCACCAGATCCATGTAACAATGAATAAACACGGGATACATCACTCGGAGCAATTCATGCTACAAATTCGAAGCAGCTCATCAGTTCTATTAAGGTTCACACAATATGAGACTTAAGCAAAACGGCCAAAGGGAAAGAAAAAAATAAAGAACGAAAATTCCGACCTTATATAGATCCAGTGAGTTATATGCCCATGACCTTAGTTTGCTGTAACCGTCACGGTACCGAGTTGGATCATTCTCTGATCTGGAAAAAAAAAAGACCACCACTTAATAAACCAATTGGCTTTACAGGAACAATTTCGGATCCCTATAGAAGAAAAATGTAAATGAGAACAGACACACCTCATATACATCCAACGGCAACAAGAAACACAAATTACATAAACACAGCAAGTAGAAACCCTAATTTCTTCCCCAATAAAAAAAAAAAGGTAAATCAGAGAGCTCACTGGGAGGTATTCATAAGCTACAATCGACAGATAAATTGATACAGAATTTCGCAATACTTTCACCCATAAAGTGTTATTTTACTGAGAAACGTTTTCGGCAGTTTTAATTTTTCTTGTACAAATACTTACGGTTTCAAACAATTCGTACCATTAACACACACACCGAAATTCCCCAAAAAGTCCAAAACGAAATTCAATTTGAAACAGATCACAGGGAGAAAGATAGAGAGAAAGAGGAAGATAAAAATTACTGGGAAAAGGAGCGAATGAGCTTGGTGAGCTCAGGATCGTTATGGTAGTCGATAGAACTGAAGCTGCTACCATTGTTCTGGTGAAGAGCTTCTTCAAGCTGTTTAGCAGCGCTATTGAAGCCTTTCTTCTTCAAGTAACCCATAACGAACTCGTCAACTTGCTCTGGATCCATTCTTCTTCCTCTCGATTTCAACTCTCTCTCTCTCTCTCTCTCTCTCTCTCTCTCTCTCTCTCTCTCTCTCTCTCTCTCTCTCTCTCTCTCTCTCTCACTGAGTTCTTCTGCTCTGAATTGCCTTCCGTCAAATTTCCGGGTTTATTTTATCGATTTCGAGTAACTTCAGGGCCTTGTCTAAATCTGGGCCTGTTAAATAGGCCTAATTGTGGCCCAAATAAGTTTTTTTTTTTATATGAGACGAGTCCTCCTAATTTGTAATTAATTAACCCAAAAGCAAAAGCGTTTATCCTCTAATGGTAAAGAAGCCCAAACCAGATAGCTACTAAACCTACCATTATCCTTCTTTCCTGGCCAATGAAAGGTTCAGGATTCCCATCTCTTTTCCACCACTTAATTTCCTACTTTTTTGGAACTTTTCATGCATTAATTTATATGTGGTAGAGGTACCCTTTCAATGACCCAACCCTAATAATTTTTTTTTGTTTTCTCTAAGATTGATTGCTGAGTTCAATTATTGAAACTAACTGTGAATTTGGATGATTTCAAAATTTTATATAACTACAGGGTTAGTCAATTAGGTATGTTAAGTGTTAAGTATATATATTATTACCTGTATTCATTCTTCCAAAATAGTTTAAAGATTCATTAATTTGTTAGAAGTAACGCTCAGAAAAAGAGTTGTAATGATTATCAAATAAAAATGTGCTATAAACGACATACAGTTCTTCTTATTGATAATGATAAGGTTACATCTTGAACTGTAAAAATAAAAATGTATAAAGTTAAGTCCATTGGGTAAGGACCGGGACAAGCTCAAGTGGAACTTTCTTAGGACAGACAAGTCCATATGATTCTTCAAGATCAACATCTTCGATCTTCATTCCTTCCGGGAGCTTCCAATCGAAACGGTAAAGAAGATTGACAAGAGTCAAGTGTACCAAAGCCATTCCCATACCCATACCAGGACACATCCTCCTTCCACTACCAAACGGCAACAACTCAAAGTTTAGACCTTTGTAGTCAATCTCATTGTCCATAAACCTCTCGGGGATGAAAGCTTCTGGATCTTTCCAAACGTTTGGACTCCTATGAACAGCCCAAATGTTGACATGGATCCATGTTTTCTTTGGAATGTCATAGCCTCCGATCTTTATATCTTTCGACGCCTCTCTTGGAATTAGAAGTGTCACAAGTGGATTTATCCTTAATGTTTCTTTAATCACCATCTTGAGGTACTCGAGCTGCTCTATGTCTTCTTCTGTGACATGGTCTTTGTTTTTGATCACTCCTCTCACCTCGGCTTGCACTTTCTTCATAACTCTTGGGTTTGTAATCAAATGTGTCATCACCCATGTCGCAGTTTGGGCAGAAGTGTCTATTCCAGCAGCAAGAATGTTCTGTAATAACCCAAAAAAAAAACAAAAAAAGACAAGAAATTAGAAAATGTGTTTGAATTTTACAAAGTTTTTCATTACTTTTTTTTTTATTTTAAACGAAATTTTGCATGACTTACGAGAAGAATTCCTTTGGTGTGGGTTCGAGTAAGTTGAAACTCTCCGAGTCCAATCTCTCCCCTCTCCATTTTGAGGAGCAACGCAATGATATCATCTTTAACACTCTCATCGTCTAAATGATGCTTTATAGCTTGGTCGAAAAACGAATCCATTGCTTTAAAAACCTTCTCACATTTGCTATGTAACCCCGTGATCCTATCGATCAATCCACCAACGATTGGGAAGAAATCCGCTGCTGCGAAGCTCCCCACAACCTCCATGATCCCTTTAATGACTTCGTCATAAGTACTCTCAAGTTTGCTCCCTTCAAGACTTATCCCAAATCCAAGCCTACAAATCACACTTGCTGACAATTTCATCAACTTGAGGTTGAAGTTAACCTCTTTCTCCAGTGAGGCAGATTGTTTGATTGAGTCGACGAAGGAGGCAACTTCTTCTTCTCTTATATGTCCAAACGACTTTACCCTCTTCGCGGTGTAGAGTTCGATAACTGTCCACTTTCGGAGCTCCCTCCAATATTTGCTATACTCTGAAAAGCCGAGATCGTTGCGATTGTATGAAAGTCTTGCAGCGTAAGTCAAATGAGGTCGTGAACAACAATCGACGTCGAACGTTTTCAAGACATCTTTAACTGTCTCTGGAGTTGAGGCCACAACGGTAGACACGTTTCCAAACTTGAGGGACACTAGAGATCCATATTTTTCAGATAACTTGAACATGGAACGGTGAGGTTTCGATCCCAGTTGGTGCAAGTTGCCAATTATAGGAAGTCTCGGTGGCCCAGGAGGTAGATTTCTCGTTGGCTTTCTCGTGTTCTTTGCAACGAGTATAGATGCAAAGAAGACAATTGCAACAATTATATACCAAAAATTCATCTTGCTTCCTGCACAATAAAGGATATATTATTCCTTATATTATATAAAAATCAATAAATAATATCTTTGTTGTCTTAGTCTATTTAATAAATCTTATGAGAAATATAAACAGTAGTTTAAGGGGAAATTAACAATGAAAGCACGTAAGATTGATGGGAAGTAAAAACCACCAAAGCATCATCTGCCGTAAGGCACCACAAGAACACTTAAAATTGTCTTTACACGATCAACGAACCGGCAAAATAGATGCAACATCCGAAAAAATCAAGAAAGACATTTGGATAAAGAATTAGTCAACTAGATAGAGAATATGAGTTTCTTAAATAATAATGAAACATATACATAGACAGAGAGACTGAGCTCGGTAAAATTACGGGAAATCAGCCAAAAAAAGCCTGAACTTTCAAAAACTGGCCAAAAAAAACCTAAACATTTTTCTGGCCAAATAAATCCCAAACTTTTCATTGACTTTTAGAAATAATCACAAACATTCGTTGACTGACCAAATTAGACACACCGTTAATTATTTGATTAACACCGTTAATAAGCAAAACGACGTCGTTTTGAGACGTAACGAAACGACGTCGTTTTACGTGTTTTTCAAAATAAAACATGTAATCACCCGGTTTCGAACTCGTGACCTTTGGGTCTTTTGCAAAGGATTTTGCCACTAGCCTATAGACACATTCAAGTACATCTCTAATTTACTTACTTATATTGATTATTGACTAAATATCTAAAAAATCTCTTAAAACATCAAAAAATTCTGAAAATTTAAATTTTCAGAATTTAAAGATTTTATATTATAATACTTTTAAAAAAATTCTGAAAAATCTCTGAAAAAATTAAAATTAAAATTACATATAAAATATTATAAAAATTCGGTAAAATACAAAATTACACATAAAATAAAAGTAAAATTAAAACATTCAAGTACATCTTTAATTTACTTACTTATATTGAGTATTGACTAAATATCTAAAAAATCTCTTAAAACATCAAAAAATTCTGAAAATTTAAATTTTCAGAATTTAAAGATTTTATATTCATAATACTTTTAAAAACAATTCTGAAAAATCTCTGAAAAAATTAAAATTAAAATTACATATAAAATATTATAAAAACTCGGTAAAATACAAAATTTAAAAACTTTTGATTTTTATATGTTTTGAATTGTTTTTTATTAATTTTTTATTTTTTATTTTATGTGTATTTATTTTTACTTTTTCAGAATTTAAAAACTTTTGATTTTTATATGTTTTAATTTTACTTTTTTTTTATGTGTAATTTTGTATTTTACCGATTTTTATAATATTTTATATGTAATTTTAATTTTAATTTTTTCAGAGATTTTTCAGAATTTGTTTTTAAAAGTATTATGAATATAAAATCTTTAAATTCTGAAAATTTAAATTTTCAGAATTTTTTGATGTTTTAAGAGATTTTTTAGATATTTAGC
Organism: Isatis tinctoria; assembly: GCA_010577795.1. Classification (NCBI taxonomy): domain Eukaryota; kingdom Viridiplantae; phylum Streptophyta; class Magnoliopsida; order Brassicales; family Brassicaceae; genus Isatis; species Isatis tinctoria. The sequence goes on along the minus strand of VHIU01000063.1, from coordinate 9,959 downwards.
CAATACTCAATATAAGTAAGTAAATTAAAGATGTACTTGAATGTTTTAATTTTACTTTTTATTTTATGTGTAATTTTGTATTTTACAGAATTTTTATAATATTTTATATGTAATTTTAATTTTAATTTTTTCAGAGATTTTTCAGAATTTTTTTAAAAGTATTATAATATAAAATCTTTAAATTCTGAAAATTTAATTTTCAGAATTTTTTGATGTTTTAAGAGATTTTTTAGATATTTAGTCAATAATCAATATAAGTAAGTAAATTAGAGATGTACTTGAATGTGTCTATAGGCTAGTGGCAAAATCCCTTTGCAAAAGACCCAAAGGTCACGAGTTCGAAACCGGGTGATTACATGTTTTATTTTGAAAAACACGTAAAACGACGTCGTTTCGTTACGTCTCAAAACGACGTCGTTTTGCTTATTAACGGTGTTAATCAAATAATTAACGGTGTGTCTAATTTGGTCAGTCAACGAATGTTTGTGATTATTTCTAAAAGTCAATAAAAAGTTTGGGATTTATTTGGCCAGAAAAAAGTTCGGTTTTTTTTGGCCAGTTTTTGAAAGTTCAGGCTTTTTTTGGCTGATTTCCCGTAAAATTACCTTCAAATCTTAGACTTTGTGCAGAAAATTTGAGGGGTAGTGAGAGAGAGATGTTTTTTTTTTTTGGGTATTTTGTATTGTAAGACAACCAGGCAATGGCAACCCATATTTATACAGCATGTGATAGTGAGAAGACACTGTAATTACATAAGCGTCCACTTTGAGAATGATGGCTAACACGTATTGCATCGAATTATAATAAATGTTATAACTTGCGGTAAAAGTTATGTAATGAGACCGTAGCTTTATGCAGTGAATTTGGAATTATATTGGTAATTTTTAATCGTATATGCTATAGTATGCATTATTTTATATTACTACTATCATAAATTTAATAAGAAAAATATATTATATACATTCCAATAAACAATTAACAAAAGGTACTTATAAATATATAATAACGAAGTGTACCTATATATATATATATATATATATATAATTCTATGTAAGTTTTAAAGTATCAAATAGAACTAATAACTAAACTTATAAAACAACGATGTTTAAATAATTCAAATGGAAATATAAAAGTTACAAATCTTTGACTAACATATAAATATTTGTACAAAATTATTTTAAAAATTATTAATTAACAAAAAAACGTGGAATTATTATTTTAACAGAAAAACATAACAAAGAAAAATCAATTCAAACACTAATATATGAGATTTTCTATGATGTTGATTTATTTTTTGATTTCTATGATGTTGATATAACTTTTGATTTATCATTTTTTTAAAAATAACTCAAAATTATAACTCAACCATAACACATTGTAATTCAAACTGAAACTTATTTAGACTCAGAAAAATTAAACTAATTGATGATTGATAATATCCATAGCTCAAACTAAACCAACTGTAATTTATATCACCAATCAAAACCAATATATTTAAATTCCTTTCGGATAGATAACGTAGGCATTTCCAAATACTATTTGGATTAATATATAAGTAGTTATAATAATGTGCTGTTCAAAAAAAAGTAGTTATAATAAATGCAATTTAGACTGAGTATTATCAGTTATTCCAATAGTAAACAACTACAGTATGTCGTATATTTATTGGAAATTTAACAATATGCAGGTTGTTCTTTTGTTTACAGAGAACTAGATTATAACCCGAGCCCGGCTCGGGTATTATATATTCATAATATAATCTACTTAAAATTTTTGTTCAAAAAAAAAAAATCTACTTAAAATTAATTTTTTTTAAAAACAACTAATATAGTTGTTTTGATAGTATAACATTTTAAATATATATATATCCAAAATACACTAATTATTAACATATTACATATTCTTTATTTTCAAAAGGAAAAGGGTTCCGAATTTTAAATGACCTATATGGGATCCAGATCTGTAGGTTTGAAAATATTATTCGGGATCCGGATCCGTATCCGGGATCCGCTCCATATCCAATCTTAATATCCGGATATCCGAGGGCCGGATCCGGATAATAAAACTTAGGATTCCAATATCTGATTTTTTAAGTCCGGATATCCGGAGCCAGATTCTGGTCCTTTAATATACTATATTAATCTATTTTATTAATAAATTTTTAAATATATTAATAATTATACATAAAACGAACTTAAAATTATTTCTATCATATTCTTTTTTTTATTTTTTGCTAATAGTATATTATATTTTATTATTAATATTATTTTATATATTTTAATATATATTTTACGCATCCGGCAGCAGATATCTTGATTTTTAGGCGGATATCCAAAATCCGGAAGCTCCGGATCCGGATCCATATCCAGATATGAATACCTAAAAAAATCCGGATATCTGGCTTCGCTCCAGTCTTTATAGCTAATGGGATATTAATGAGCTACTAAAATTTTAATTAGTTAAATAGTTAATGATGACATGGCTAAATAAAAATACTTTATTGGTTCAATTTTCCTTAAATTGCTCTCAGTGAGACACGTGGCATAAATCTCTCTTGGTGTCTTCTCTATTAATATATAAGGGATCGGGACATGGTTTCTTGCATTAATCGCCACTTCACCACATCTTTGGTTTTTGTTTTCCTTTTTTATTTGGTCAAAAATAAAAGAATTTTAAATGATTGGTTAACTAAATCCTTATTATTTATTCGATCACATGTTAAACAAAAAACAAACAAACTAAATCCGTGTGGTTTGGAATTTACATAAATAAATTATTATGGTTCTAGACAAACATTTTGTGCAATTTTTCCACTTTCACTTTTGTATCGTTTGTATGTGGAATTAGTGAAATATTTTATATCTTTGAAACTTTTACAGATGAAATTGGAAAACTCGTAAGACATTATTTAAGCAATTGATATATTGTTTAAACTTAGGTTTTTTTAATCACAAAAACTGATTATATTTTTGAAATTAGATCTAATTAATATATAGTAGATCCGGGTTCGATTCCCGGCTGGTGCATTTTTAAAAATATTTGTCAAAAATATATAGTAGATTTTAAAATTTTTGTCACAGTACCACATTTTTGGTTATAAGATAGTGAAGTTTTTCGTATAAAAAATGTTTGACCGCATCTTCATCAATCTTGATTTAAAGAGCAATCTTTATTAAGTAACCATTAAATTCAATAATATTTTCTCTCGTTGTTATCATTACGATAATGCATTATTTAGTATAGAGTTTTACAGAAACGCATAATGCTAATTAAGATCTTACCAGATAAGGCGGTATGTTTGAAAATTTTTGTGGCTGCAATTCAACGAGTATGATTGTACGACTTGGTTTTGTAATCGGTAATCACTGGTCCCGGAACGTCTCAACGACTAAACTTTACATTTTTTATTTATTTGACAGCCACTAAATTAGTACTCCTGTTTATAGTTATACTTTTTAGTCCCTTATTATTCAGTGACGCGTATCTCTATAATATTATTTCAGAAGTCACGTGCATACGTGTCGCGCTCACGTTGATTTTCACCGTGGTCTATTACAGGCATACCCTTAATGATATATATTTTTTTCTAATTTCTTTTTAATAAAGGAAAATTTTATTTTCCCATTTCTTTATTATAAAATAAAATTTTATATATTAAAAAGTGTTTTGAAAAATACAGAAAAGTTTTATTTATTAAATTTCTTTTTTCTTATTTACTTCTTTTATATAACTTTAAATAAATATATTTACTTCTTTTTAAAAACGTTTTTGTAGTTTCCTTTTTCTTATTTACAAATTTATTTTATATTACTCTTGATAACTATCCAATTTTAAAAATTTTGTAAAAAAGGAAATTTTCTTTTTTAATTTATATTTTACAAAATAAGTTTAAAATATTTTTTTGTAAAAAAGGAAAAAGTTAAAAAGGTAAAAAGTTATAAATAAGAAAAAGGAAATTTCAAAAACTTAAAAAAAAAGTTAATATATTTATTACAAAAATTATTTACTTGATTACAAAAAACAGAAAATATTAATTTTACACTTTTTTGCAGTAAAATAACTTTTTCTTAAAAAAACGTTTAAATAAATTTTTTACATATTCAAATACAGAACTACCCTTAATGAAATAAAATTAGTATATTCAATTAGTTTTTTAAACAAAAATTTCTTAAATATATTTTTTATATATTAAAGTATGGTTAAAAACTAAAATATTTATTCTTAAAATTTCGTTTTTTTGCAATAAAATAAAGTTTTGTTATAATTTTATTTTTAAATAAAAGATAAAAAAATTGTATGAAAATGTGATTAAGAAAATAAAGGAAAGTTCTATTTTATAAAAACTTTTGTTTCTTAAATAATTTTTTAATAAAAATGAAAATATCATATTTTAATTTATAGAAAAGATATAGATTCAAGTGCCATTATTAAAAAACTGATTTTACAATGAAGAAGATATTGCTATTTTATTTTAATATTTTGATAATTATCCAATCAATGAAGAGGATAATGGTATTTGATTTTGATTTTGTTAATTTTCGAAATGTTTACTCCTAAGTTTTTGCAATTTCGGGTTTTGCAATAAAGGAAAGGTTTAAAATTTCTTTTTCTTTCAACAAAAGGGAATCTTTAATTTTTATTTTGCAATAAATGAAACTTTTATCTCTAAATTTCTTTTAAAATAAAAATAAGTGTTTTTATAACCATAAAGTTAAATGTCATTACGAAAATAAAGGAAAGTTTTAGTTTTTACTTTTTTCCCCATAATAAATTTTTAATAAAAAATGGAAATATCATTTTATATATATATATAAAGTTATTTTAATATATAGAATATGAACACAATTAAAGACTCGCAATTTTAGACAATAACAACGATCTTGTAGAAATCAAAACACTCACACACCTAGAACATGTAAAATATGAAAACAACAATATCCAACTAAATTATTTCTATGTTCTCACACATTGGTAATATTGACGATGAAAAACGTAAACAGCTATATTCTTTAATAATTAGGTTTTGAATATAGTGTTTTAAAAAATTATTAGATCAATTTATAGTTATGTAACTTTGAACCAATTTTAATGGGTCTAATTAGTTTAAACTCACTAAATCAAATCCTTAATTTTTAGATTCAATTTTAAAGTGATTAGTAGGTTTACAAAAGTTCAAAAGAGCAAATAAATGTATATATACAAAAATAATCAAACTAACTGTAAATAACCATTTTACTAGATTTAAAACAAACAATAAATTAAAAACAAACGATCAATGAAATTAGAAATTTTTTGCGAAATAAAGTAAACTAGAACAGCAATCGTAATTAAAACAACAACTTAAAATTATTTACATTATTTTATATTTAATCTTAAAACATAAAATTGCAAAAAAAAAAAAAGTTTAAAACAAATATAACAAAATATTAATTAATTTTAAAAATTAATGTCCACGCATATGCGCGGGTGAGTCACCTAGTTAACAATATATGGTGTAAATTATTAATTAGTCACGAGTCCTCGAAACTTATCGCTTTAATGTGAAGCTGAACAAACAAACTACGAAACGGCAATGCTTTGGTTGTTGTTTGTTGACTGTTGGCTACTAGTGCTTGTACTTTTTAAGGGGTTTTCCTCAAAACTTTTGCTTCGGTGGGTCTGATTTTTCACAATTTATTCAGGAATTTTCATTGTGGTTATTACTTAAAATTTAATCATACGCCGCTAATTTTTGACAAAGTAGTGATGATTCCTTTTAGCTCTTGTAACTAGTTACATTGATCTCTCAGTACATTGAGAAGAAAAAATAATAAATTTAATCATACTTTTCAATTCATCTACCCTTAATGAGTCATTAATTTGTTAGTCTAGTTCGAATCAGTAGTAACTGTCATAAAAAAAATATGGTTACTGGAGAAAATGTGCTAACTATGAATTTGTCAAACCATTTCCTTATGATGATTGTTATTGGTAACACCTTTAAAACACTTCCAAAGGTTACATTTTGAACTATAAAATTATTCATTGTAGTCACGTCCATTGGGTAATAACCGGGACAAGCTCAAGTGGAACTTTCTTAGGACAGACAAGTCCATATGATTCTTCAAGATCAACATCTTTTGCGTCCATTCCTTCCGGAAGCTTCCAGTCGAATCGATAAAGAAGATTGATCAGAGTCGAGTGTACCAAAGCCATACCCATACCCATACCAGGGCACATTCTCCTTCCACTTCCAAACGGCAACAACTCAAAGTGTAGACCTTTGTAGTCAATCTCATTGTCCATAAACCTCTCAGGGATGAAAGCTTCTGGATCTTTCCAAACGTTTGGACTCCTGTGAAGAGCCCAAATGTTGACATGGATCCATGTTTTCTTGGGAACGTCATAACCTCCGATCTTTATATCTTTTGAAGCCACTCGTGGAATTAGAAGTGGCACAAGTGGGTTCATCCTTAATGTTTCTTTAATCACCATTTTGAGGTACTCGAGCTGTTCTATATCTTCTTCTGTAATATCGTCCTTGTTTTTGATCACTCCCTCACCTCGGCTTGCACTTTCTTCAGAACCCTTGGGTTTGTAATCAAATGCGTCATCGCCCATGTTATCGTGTGGCTAGAAGTGTCTATTCCAGCAATAAGAATATTCTGTAATAATCAATAAGACAAGATTCAAACTTAGTTACGCATGCAACATGTAAAGAATGAAGCTTATTGATTGAGAAGTTTTTACTTACCAGAAGAATTCCTTTGGTGTGGTTTCGAGTAAGTTGAAACTCTCCGAGTCCAGTCTCTCCCCTTTCCATTTTGAGGAGCAAAGCAATGATATCATCTTTAAGACTCTCATCTTCTAGGTGGTGCTTTATAGATTGTTCGAAAAATGTATCCATTGCCTTAAAAACCTTCTCGCATCTACTATGTAACCCCGTGATCCTGTCGATTAATCCACCAACAATTGGGAAGTAATCTGCTGCTGCGAAACTCCCCAACACCTCCATGGTTCCTTGAATGACTTCCTCATAAGTATCCGCGAGTTTGCTCCCTTTAAGATTCATCCCGAACCCGACTCTACAAATGACACTTCCAGACAATTGCATTAACTTCTTGTTCAAGTTAACCGGTTTCGCCAGTGAAGCAGATTGCTTTGTGAAATCGACGAAGGAAGCAACTTCTTCTTCTCTTACATGCCGAAACGATCTTACCCTCTTCGCCGTGTAGAGCTCAATAACCGTCATCTTTCGTACTTCCCTCCAATATTTGCTATAAGGAGAAAAGGCGAGATCGTTGCGATTGTATGAAACTCTTGCAGCGTAAGTCAAGTAGGGCCGTGAACAACAATCTGCGTCGAACGTTTTTAAGACATCCTTCACTGTCTCTGGAGTTGATGCCACAACGGTAGATACACTTCCAAACTTCAGAGACATGAGAGATCCATATTTTTCAGATAACTCGAGCATTGAACGTTGAGGTTTGGATCCCAATTGGTGCAAGTTGCCAATTATAGGAAGTCTTGGTGGTCCTGGAGGTAATTTTTCTTTGGCTTTCTCGTGTTCTTTGCAACGAGTATAGATGCAAGGAAGACAATTGCAACGATGATATACCACAAACTCATTTTTCTTCCTACACAAATTAAAAAGGCGTCGTTTGTATACCCATGATAAGCATGTTAATTGTTAAGTGGACGATTAACCCCAAAAAGAAAGCACGCTAAGTGAATTGAAAATACATAAACTAAAACCATCAAAGCATCACTCTGCCGTATGTCAACACCAGATTGATTCTGAATTTCCTTACAACATTCGAGCACGTGAAGAACACATATATTTAAATATATTCGAGAAAATAAAGAGTTTCTTCTACTCTATTGAAACATCTACATAGTATATATATAGATAGAGAGACCGAGTTCGGTAAGATTACGTACCTTCAAGTCTTATACTTTGTGCTGAAGATTTCAGAGAGATGGAGATAGGAGAGGGAGAGACTGAGAGAGGAATCTTAATTTTACTTTTGTTGTAAGATAGTTACACGCAGCACGCGGTGGAAGCATATTTATGCAGCTTTTGGCATTGGGATGACGTTGCGATCTACGTAAGTGTCCACTACAATTTTTTATTACATTTGAGCTGTTTTAGATAATTCCATATATCGTTTGGGGTAATATTATATATATATATATAATTGCTTAGGACCAACTCAAATTAGATTTGACAAGAGCATTATCAGAAATTCCAATAGTAATTAAGCATTAAGCAGGTGGTTCGGGTTATCGTATGTTACTATGTTTATTGGAAATCCGGATATAGTTGGATGGGTACAGTATATAACATTTATGAGCCGATTCATGTGGTTGGGACTTGGGACTGAATAGAAAAAATCATACATATATATAGGGTAATTGCATATCTGAATCTAAATATTTATTTAAATTATATTTTTATTTTTATTTTAAAAATTATGATATTCGAAACGAACCTGAATATAGTTCTGGTTTATATCAGTTTGAATATTCAATTTTTTTAACAGATTAGATACAACCTTAAGATTTTGTTTTTTCAATATTCAACTTTTTGACAGATTAGATACAACCTTCAGAGATTTTTTCTTGTGTTGAATATTCAAATTTTTAACATATAGACAACCTTAAATTTTTCTTCTTTTTTTTCTGAATATTCAAAATGTTAACAGATAAGATACAACCTTGGAATTTTTATTTATTTTTTTGAAAATCCAAATTTCAACAGACTACATACAACTTTGGAAATTTGTGAGGTATGACAAAAGTGACAGGAGCGATGATTTGATTTTGTTTTTATCTTATCCAAAATGATAAGCTAGTATTTATTAATCTAAAGCTCCCTCAAAAAGAGAGTTTTTTCTTCTTTTTTACCTTTTTCGGTCTTTTTTTTTGAGAAAGAACCTTTTTCGGTCTTCATCAATCTTTTTTTAGTAAGAGTAGTTTTAGCAATCAATCCATAAAATCGGTTAATAGATTCTTTGTCTAGTGTTGAACCAAAAAAAAAAAAGGTTATTTGTCTCGTTGTCATTACTGGGTCACGGACGTGCTTGCATGTCATCCTTCCATGATAAGTTTATATCGATAGTCAAGCAATAATAACAATACGGTGTCCACACAAACGAATAATGCTAGATTTTTTCGAGATAAGGTGATACATGTTCGTTTGAAGATTGATGTGGCTGGTAATGAAAAATTAAATCAGCCACTACTTAATCCCCGAAATCTGTCGCAAAATATGTTGTTGATCACAACTACGGAACATGATTTGGTACTGTATTGTCGGCTACTGCAATTTGAGCAACAAAACATGAGGTTAGTAGTGAGTTGTACCTTGTAGGTGTTTACTCTAAACTTCTACTTCTTAGGCGCGGGTTTGATTTTTTTTTTTTTTAAAAATCTCACTGGAATTTTTCGTAATTGTGATTTTCTTTTTAATCTGACCTCTGGATAGCATAGACCTTGTGCGTGTTGTTAAACCCTAGCTTGTAGGTATATTGTCCTGTTCAGTATCTATATAACTTTGATATATGATTCCATGCTAAAACGGAGAGAGCTAGCTCGTCTGATCAAGAACAAGAAGCTGAGAATCTGATGGCCAAAGTTACAGATCTTTAGGCAACAAGTTGTTTTGTAAGGTTTTTCTGTTCCTAAAAAAATTGCCTTAAATAAGCGTCTGTTTTCTTTGGATGCTCATGTTAAGGGTTAAATTTACGACGAAGGCTGTAAGGCACATACGAATATTTGGATGCTCAGTAGTCTAATACTATCTGTAGTATGGTTTGATGAACTTTCCAGTGATACCTCAAACATAGGTTCTGAGGACGATCTCTTGGTTTTCACAGGATCTAGTGCAGCCAAACTTATATAATGCAACCTTGGAAGATAAGAATCTATCAGAACTTCTTGAGTTCAGGTACTTTCTCTTCCTCTCTACTCTGTCTCGA